>LPNX011040758.1:0-35997 GCA_001517045.1 Pseudotsuga menziesii | reverse complement strand
TAAAACTGGAGTTTATTTTGACCCACAACATTCATTCATTTACTATCCATCTGATTTATTAATCCTATTTATGACCAGAAATTATTGAAATAGTGAATGGGTAGGTTTTCCTTTTTATCTAAGTCACATGACACAATGACATGGGACACAAAGGACACAGAGGACATGCTTTCTACCTCTAGAATTAAATGAAACACAATTGAACCCCTTGAAAGGAACCTAACTGACTCATATACTTCATTTTAACTATTTACAGCTAAGATCCCTATGCCTTTACAAGTAAAAGTTGACTCACCAAATGCTCTATGTAATACTTTGATCTCCTGCTGTAGCATCAATAAAAATAGCAGGCCATGCATCTTTACGAATTCGCTGAACATCAAGGAACCCATATTTCTTCTCTAATGTCTGGACTGCAAACAGGTCATTCTTTTAAAGTCCTATCTAGAGTGCATGAATATTTGTGTAGTAATTGTTGATATTAACATTTGTTATTATCTGTGCAAAATTTTAACATATAAGTGCATGCTATAACCACTTTTTTGGCTCATTATCATTGCAGTCATACCCTTTTATCGATTTGTGGTAAGTGATTGTGTTCTACAACAATTTTCCAGGTCACCAGGTCCACTCGTGATAAAGGACAGTAGGAAGGAAGAAAAAAGACCAGTGGGTGAGAAATGAATCCAGATATTGCATTTCTTTGACAGGCTAGCTCACAAAAATAGATGAAAAAGATTTCCAAAATTATGCATTACCTGTCTGGGTAAAACATGTTACAACTGTGACTCGGCTCTTTGTCACTGATGCTACATGTTACATCATTAGATAACTTACTAGGTATAATCCCTGCTTCTGCCAGACCTGACTCAATCAAGCTTTCATAAAAGTCAATGTAGTTTCTAAATACCTATTAGAAATTTATCACCAATCCCTACAATCAAAATCATAAATAGAGAAAATCAAACCTTGAATATAAGGGAAATCTGGACTTTGTGGTGTTATATCATCAAAGGCAAGTTGTGTAACACCTTCAATGTATACTGAAGGAAACACCTTGTTGCTTGGCCTTCTGCACACGTAATATTTAGAAGATTATAGTTTATACAGACCTCTTGAAAGTCTGTTGGGAAAATGGGTTTAAGCTTTGCACATTCAGTTCTTTGATGAAAACCATATTTTTCTTAACTTTTACCTTGACAACAGTGAATTTGAAGAAAGAAACCATCGGGCATATTCCTGCCTAGTACATAATTCTCCAGGATCAATATGTGATTCTACAATCTGTACATTCAATGAAAAAAAAATGAATATTTGGCATCACACTTCAATTTCCTTAAGATATGACAAAAACATATCAAAATTGCAGCTCCTATGATACATAGCCAGGACACAAGATTAAAAGCATTCAATAAATGTTGACATATGGTTTAGATTGTACAAACTAAAGATAACTTAACAATAATGTCCAAAATTCAAATAATCTTTTTCAGTACCTTGTAGCCTGAGTTGGAAAGAAAGAGACATGAAAAATAAAAGACGTGACCTGCAACTAGGATTTATGTATGTTGTGGTTTCTAGAATATCCATAATAGGGTGTTGTATTCATTTGGAAATTTGTTTTGGCTCCTATGGAATCTTTGTTTTGGCTTTCAACAGTCCTCACAAACTAAATTCCAACTCAGCAATACCAGCAGGATCATATGGCCACTCAATTAATTTACATCAGCAGCCAAACACGTCAGTTTTAGTGGCAGTTGTATACATCATCAAATGCTACTTCTGTGAGGTCTGATCTTGTGCATACATCTTCAGGTCAAAATTTTCCAACTATGGCACAGTCTGGTGGAACATTGGATCTATGAAACCTTTCACTCGGGCTGAAGAAATCAAAACTGCTAAAGGATGCCTTGAAACACCTACCAATACATATTACTGTAATGAAGATGCCTAGAAACAAGGCACAACTTGCTTTAGATGTGTCCTCATTTATGCTTGCAAAAGCAACAATAGAGTAGGGGATTTAGAAAGAATGAAAGTAGACTAGCAACAAGATTAAAGATTCATTATACAACAGAGAAAACATCCAAGGAAGAAAAATTATTCCATGAGAGAATGATTGTACAAAGAACAATTACATATCATTACACTCTGCCTTGTGCATTGGCATTAGTGACTAATTCTAGTCTCGGTCCAGGTCTGCATCCTACTATGATTGAATCCTTGCTTCTAATCAATCTGCTAGATTATGCCATACATTTATAAGGGCATGCTAATCATCTAATTCTGTCATACATTTATCAGAGTATGCCAATCATTTAATTCTGCCATAATTCTACCAATCTTGATTCTTATCCATGGTGCCTAAGTCCAAAACTAATAGGACTCTTGATCAAGCATGGGAACATTGTCTCAAGGTGGATCAAAGCAAGTCAAGTGCAAATATTGTCTGGCTGTTATGTTTGGGGCCATAAGCATACTGAAACACCACAAAGTGAGAATCCAATGAGAAGGTGTAGTTTGTGATATGGATACCAGACTCACCCCTTTGCTGAGACGGAGAAATTCCTAACCCAATGAAGAAATAAACAGGGTGGAACACAGTCTCAAGTTGGATAATCTGGGCCCTTGGCAAGGATGATGTGGGGACAAATTGTTTGTTTGCATAAGATGGCTTCAAAAGTAAAACCTAAATGTCTAGATGGAAAGAGCTAAAAAAAATAGATAGTTTAGAAAAAACAACATTGAAAACAGATTCTAGATGTCAAAGCTATGCTCTAAAGGCATAAAATGTAACCAAGGAGCCATGTGGAGTCTCAAGAATCAATACATCTATGAACATAACCAAAGTAGAAAGCGTGACAACCTAGGAAACTCCACTAGAGATAGGCAATCTTCCAAGCTTATAATCCAAATTATATCAATTCTATGCTGATTGAATCTTGACCTTGGCATATGATTCTCAACCTCAACATCTGTTTCTCGACTTAGCACAACTTAGCACCAAAAATCGATGCATAACTATTAAAAATTTTAAACCAAACCAATAAAAGATGCATAACTATTAGAAACTTTAAACAAATGTTTAAAACTATAAACATGACTGTCTAAACACATAGGGCAAGGAATTGCTGCTCTGCAGCTCATCTTGTTGTATAAGGAATATTTGATCTAATAATTTTATTATAATTTTCTATGAATTAGCCTAAGCTCACGGTTTAAGCATGTAGTAAGTGTACAAAAACAAGTTATACATTCTGCTTTAATCCCATTAAAGTAGATTTTTCAAGTTTATGAATAAATTTTGTAGACTCACACCTTGTTTGGCATAAATTTCGTGTTTATATATTTTCCTTCATCTTGTAGATTGGTATCAACGTGTACAAAAATATTTGAGAGAGCGCGAATTTGGAGAAAGATTGGTATCAATGTTACAAACACCTCTAAGAATAATGAAGAATTATTGTTTCTTAGTTGTCCTGTTGCACATGAAATTCCAAATGATCTTTGGGTTTTAGATAGTGGCTACAACAACTATATGATAGGAAATAGAAGTATAGTTTCAAATATAGATGAATCCATAAGGACAGAGGTTAAAGTCAGCACCGATGAGATGGTTAAAGTTCTTGGAAAATGAGTTCTCAACATATTAACCAAACAGGGCCAATATAAAACCATTATAGATGTGTGGTATGCTCCAGGGTTGAAGCATAATTTGCTTAGTATTGGGAAACTCATTGAAAAGGAATATAATCTCAATTTCAAGGAATAAGAATGTACCATATATGAAAAACCTCAAAGTAAGCAGTTAGTTGTCAAAGTACAAGTGACTCAAGAATAGAATGTACCCACTAGTGATGAGTTGTAGAAAGCACATAAGTTCTTTTTCCTAAAAAACAAGATGCATGGATGATTTTTGGTTATGGCATTTAAGATTTGGACATATTCACTTTGATGCCATGAAAATATTGCAGAAAAATGACATGGTTAAAGGATTTCCCCTTATTAAGGAACCAACAAGCACATGTGGGTGTTGCATTCATGGAAAGAAGTACATGGATATCATCCCTAAAGGAATGTCTGAAAGGAATAGGCAACACTAGATATGGTTCATACTTATTTGTAGTTGTTATTTTCTTACATCAGTGATGATTTCAATAGAAAAGCATGGGTGTATTTCCTTCTTCATAAGTCATAAACTTTCAGTAAGTTCAAAGAAATCAAGGCTTTGGTTGAAAACCAAAGTGGCCATCAAATAAAACTATTGATATTAGACAGAGGGGGGGAGTATGAATCAAAGGATTTCATGATTACTAAGAAAAACATGGAATCAATAGGAAATTCATGACAAGGTATACACCTCAATGGAATAGTGTAGCAGAATGTAAAAACAAAACCATTATAAATATGGCAAGGAGCATGTTGAATGGAAGAAACATGTATTATGATTTAGGGGGAGAGGAGGTAGCTTGCGTTATTGCTTTGTTCAACAATTATACCACCAAAAGTGTGAAGAACATAGTTCCATAGGAAGTATCGATAGGTATGAATTGTAGTGTTGCACATATTATAATATTTGGTTTCATAGATTATGCCCACATACCTAAACAACTAAGAAGAACATTATATGACAGAAGTGAGAAGTGCATCTTTCTTGGATAAGGTGTAGACTCTAAAGGTTATAAGTTATATAATCCAATGACCAAAAGAGTCACCATTAGTAAAGTTTTATTGTTCAAAGAACAAGAGTCATGGGATGGAACCATATATAAGGTTGTTGGAGATACAATAAATAAACCAAAAAATGAAGAAGAAGAGGAGTAGATTCAACAGAATGGGAAACATGATCCAACAACACAGTCACCAACAATAATTATTCTAACAAGGACACCTAGAATTTCCCAGAGTTCATAACAAAGGTTTATGCCATTTTGAAGAAGCCCATAAAAGGTAACCAAGGTCAAGGTTATGCCCAGATTGAACTGATAAATGTGGGGCCATTGGACACAGGTAGAACTTTCTGCTGTTGGTATATTGTTTCAGTATTGGGTTCTGGAGAAGTGGGTAGCACCCTTACCTTCAAGTGGGTAGCACCCTTACCTTCAAGTTCATCTCCTGTGTCTTTCTTGTGACTTTTCCAACAGAGCCATGAAGTTATCCAATGGAGGAGTAACCTATGTGGAGATTGGAATCTTGTTAAAGGATTTTAAGACTGATATCCTCAACACATTATCTTCCCAGCTATATTTTTTTCAAGGTAATAAAAGACAAATTTGATACTGAGAAGGAACTTGCTATTTTCTTCCCACAATGTAGAAAAAAACATTCCTCAAAGGAATTTTTATTGAAAACTGTTGAAATTTGTGGGTGGGATTAGGATCATCCTACAAAATCATGCCTATAACTCCTATGAGTAAAATAAGTGTACGAAGGGACTAGTAAGTTGAGCCATCCTACTTTTTATCCCTGAATAATCCATGGAAAGATCAACCACAAGGTATGAACCATGACTCTTCTGCACTTTTTTAATGCTTATAATAATAAATATGGTCCTCGAGAAACATAATTTCCAACTCTGGCGTGAAAAAATCCTCAAAAGTTACAATACCCTTCACCATGGGTACAATGGTCGAATTAATCAATCCAAAGCCTCTCTTGGTCACAAAACTAGTGTAGTCATCCCGTCTCTGGAAAACAATTCCCAATACAACAACCATAATTACCTTCACAGTTACCTATGCAACCACAATTGCAACTTCCATTGAATGCTCCAATGAATTCTCATGTAATAGGACCTCAAATATTACATCTCAAATAGAACAGTCATCATTAGTAAAGTTTTATTGTTCAAAGAACAAGAGTCATGGGATGGAACCATATATAAGGTTGTTGGAGATACAATACATCAACCAGAAGATGAAGAAGAAGAGGAGTAGATTGAACAGAATGGGAAACATGATCCAACAACACAGTCACCAACAGTAATTATTCTAATGAGGACACCTAGAATTTCCCAGAGTTCATAACAGAGGTTTATGCCCTTTTGAAGAAGCCCATAAAAGGTAACCAAGGTCAAGGTTATGCCCAGATTGAACTGCTAAACATGGGGCCATTGGACACAGGCAGAACTTGCTGCTGTTGGTATATTGTTTCAGTATTGGGTTCTGGAGAAGTGGGTAGCACCCTTACCTTCAAGTTCATCTCCTGTGTCTTTCTTGTGACTTTTCCAACATAGCCATGAAGTTATCCAATGGAGGAGTAACATATGTGGAGATTGGAATATTGTTAAAGGATTTTAAGACTGATATCCTCAACACATTATCTTCCCAGCTATATTTTTTTCAAGGTAATAAAAGACAAATTTGATACTGAGAAGGAACTTGCTATTTTCTTCCCACAATGTAGAAAAAAACATTCCTCAAAGGAATTTTTATTGAAAACTGTTGAAATTTGTGGGTGGGATTAGGATCATCATACAAAATCATGCCCATAACTCCTATGAGTAAAATAAGTGTACCAAGGGACTAGTAAGTTGAGCCATCCTACTTTTTATCCCTGAATAATCCATGGAAAGCTCAACCACAAGGTATGAACCATGACTCTTCTGCATTTTTTTAATGCTTATAATAATAAATATGGTCCTCGAGAAACATAATTTCCAACTCTAGCGTGAAAAAATCCTCAAAAGTTACAGTACCCTTCACCATGGGTACAATGGTCGAATTAATCAATCCAAAGCCTCTCTTGGTCACAAAACTAGTGTAGTCCTCCATTCTCTGGAAAACAATTCCCAATACAACAACCATAATTACCTTCACAGTTACCTTTGCAACCACAATTGCAACTTCCATTGAATGCTCCAATGAATGCTCATGTAATAGGACCTCAAATATTACATCTCAAATAGAACTAGTATCTCAAATATTACAGTCACCAACAATAATTATTCTAACGAGGACACCTAGAATTTCCCAGAGTTCATAACAGAGGTTTATGCCCTTTTGAAGAAGCCCATAAAAGGTAACCAAGGTCAAGGTTATGCCCAGATTGAACTGATAAACGTGGGGCCATTGGACACATGCAAAACTTGCTGCTGTTGGTATACTGTTTCAGTATTGGGTTCTAGAGAAGTGGGTAGCACCCTTACCTTCAAGTGGGTAGCACCCTTACCTTAAGTTCATCTCCTGTGTCTTTCTTGTGACTTTTCCAATAGAGCCATGAAGTTATCCAATGGAGGAGTAACCTATGTGGTGATTGGAATCTTGTTAAAGGATTTTAAGACTAATATCCCCAACACATTATCTTCCCAGCTATATTTTTTTCAAGGTAATAAAAGACAAATTTGATACTGAGAAGGAACTTGCTATTTTCTTCCCACAATGTAGAAAAAAACATTCCTCAAAGGAATTTTTATTGAAAACTATTGAAATTTGTGGGCGGGATTAGGATCATCCTACAAAATCATGCCCATTACTCCTATGAGTAAAATAAGTGTACCAAGGGACTAGTAAGTTGAGCCATCCTACTTTTTATCCCTGAATAATCCATGGAAAGCTCAACCACAAGGTATGAACCATGACTCTTCTGCATTTTTTTAATGCTTATAATAATAAATATGGTCCTCAAGAAACATAATTTCCAACTCTAGCATGAAAAAATCCTCAAAAGTTATAGTACCCTTCACCATGGGTACAATGGTTGAATTAATCAATCCAAAGCCTCTCTTGGTCACAAAACTAGTGTAGTCCTCCCTTCTCTGGAAAACAATTCCCAATACAACAACCATAATTACCTTCACAGTTACCTATGCAACCACAATTGCAACTTCCATTGAATGCTCCAATGAATGCTCATGTAATAGGACCTCAAATATTACATCTCAAATAGAACTAGTATCTCAAATATTACAGTCACCAATAGTAATTATTCTAACGAGGACACCTAGAATTTCCCAGAGTTCATAACAGAGGTTTATGCCCTTTTGAAGAAGCCCATAAAAGGTAACCAAGGTCAAGGTTATGCCCAGATTGAACTGATAAACGTGGGGCCATTGGACACAGGCAGAACTTGCTGCTATTGGTATATTGTTTCAGTATTGGGTTCTGGAGAAGTGGGTAGCACCCTTACCTTCAAGTTCATCTCCTGTGTCTTTCTTGTGCCTTTCTTGCAATCCTATTGTATACTATTTCGTCAATTGCTGCAAGTGGGGCGGTCTTGTGCCCCCTTGAACTACCTTTGTTCAAGGCTTGAACTAAGTCTCAGTTTCCTGTTGAGAACAAATCTCTTCATTCTTGTTCCCGAACTCCAAGATTTTTACGTACAACATATCTACAGGCCTTTGTGTAATCAACAGGGTATTTTTGTTGTTGATATTTTAGACGGTCACTATTTCCTCTCTCTGCACCATGAAATCCTTGCCCAGGTTGAAGTGATAAGTGTTAGGCGATTGGACAAAGCAAAAACTTGCTGGCGCTGGTGTATTGCTGGCAGCTACTTGAGACTCTGCTTCAATGCATCCAGGCCCTATATTAAAGCACACATCACTATATTAGATAGCCTCTTGGCTGTTTGAACAGGGGTTGTATGCCACAAATAGGTTGCTAATAAAAGGAAACATGTTTGGCAACATTCCTAAATACTTGTAAATTTGGAAGTTTGGGAACCCTGATTAGTTAGGGATTTAATATGATTGCCTGCTAAATAGTAAATACAATTGCTTTACAATAAACAGATACAAGTTCACTCATCAGTTATTCAGATTTCTGCAACCACCTGTAGGTTGTCTCTAAAATAAAACAGACTAATGACTATATGTATCTAACTAAAACAACGAGCATTGATACACTATCTACATTCAAAGTTCAAATTCTGTATAGCCAACGTCTGAAGAAGCAGGGCTTAGGTATGGTTAACATGCTCTTCTTAAATGAGCATATAAACAATGTCTTAGACTATGTATAAATATGTATACATATTAAATACATTATTCTTCTGAAAAATAGACTTGAGGCATACAGGATGCTCCCTAAACTCCTTTTGGAACACTTCAGGAGCTTCCCATGTGTCATATATGCTCAAGGGAAATGTAAGAGATTGTACACTCTTCATACAAGCGCATGCTATTGAGAATAAGATTGATCTTCAGACATTTGTTATATGTTGATTGAAAGTTTAAACTTTAAACCAAGCCATGCAAGCTCACTTCCATTTATGCAAGAACATATGATACACTGTATACAACAAGATTGGTTGTGTTTGGAGTTACTCACCTTCCAGTGGACTGGTATCAAGGTGCAGTATGCCCTTCTCACTGGGAAATGGAATTGACATGCCTCTAACTTTTAATAAAAACCGTTGTACATCTTGAATGCTAGTTTCAAATGAGAGTGGATGTGCCTCTCTTCTCTCTGAAATGTTAAAACATGATGCTCAAGTAAGTGAAATTCTTAAGTTGGGGTTTTTGTGATTGTACGGTTTAGGAGTCCTTCTCCTGTGGCACCCTCCTTGCCCTTTCCCCTGCCTGCCCCTAACAAAACTAGAGTTCATGCGTTGTCTTTTCCAGTTTGTGATTCAAGGTGAAATCATTTCTGGTGGATGGAAATGATGCCTGACCCTAGCGAGTTATTTCCTTTCATCAGAAACAATTCCAATGTAAAACCTGATGATTCCTTCAACCAGATCCATCCCCACTGATACAGGAAATGGATTCCCTGTTTGGAAACTGATCTAATTCAAAAACCATAAACAAATGGAGATTTTGATCCGGTTTGAAGATTCTGCATTTCTTTGTATATTTGTGTGCGGGTATGGAACTTACAGTAGGTGAACTCCTGGAGTATTAGAAACTATGAAACATGTGGTTGTTATTGGACTAATTCAAACACAAGTTATTACTCTATTTTACCCAGGAAGATGGCTATAGCCAAGGTGCTTCCACATCCTAAGTTCGATCATTGGGAGAAATTCAAAACCTGTGCATCAGAATGTCATTGTTACAAGAAATAAGGATCATTCTGGTTTACACCAAATATGTAAATGAATTGAGCCAGATAAATCCAGGGAGGAAACTCATGGATTCAGACCTAGGGTAGAGTCGCACTTGTCAAATACGATGATCCCAAGAACCCAATAGTGATTTTTCATATCCAAGGTAAAAATATTTCCAATACATTAGCGGATCTAGGAGAAACCATTAATATCATGACCAAAGAAACTTGGGAATCACTCATCCTTTCAAATATTAGACCAATCCCCATAGTCTTAGACTTGACCAATTTGTCCACTATTAGGATAGAGATAATCCTGTATGGTGTAATCATTTCTGTGGAATCCTAGGAGTATCCAATGGATTTCCTATTACTACAAATGATATCCTGTCTTGAGGGCCATCCTATGATATTGGGAAGGGCATGGCTAGCCATGTTCAATGCATACATGAGATGTAGATCAGGGAATATGATAATTTCCCATGTATACCTCACCAGAAACTTAATTCTTTATCAACCAACAAAGTGCAGCTTGACGTGTGAGATTTATTTATGGGATAAATATAAATTTGAAGATTAAAATGTGCATGTCATCCTTACAATTGATAAATATTTGTATTTTAAGTACAAGACAAAATATGACGGTATCAACAATTTATCAGTAATCCATGTTCTATATATCAGCCTGTTTACCAACTCTTAGAAGCCACAATGAACAATGTTGCTCAGGTAAATGTTGAACTATATCTGGGAGAAGAATAATTCATACCTACCATAGTCATCCATAATTATGCCCCAATTCAAACAGATCCAAGAAAAAAATTGAATGCCAACCTAGATTTGATTCCCTCACAGACATTACTTCAAATACATGGCATGCATTCTTAATAAAGATTACCTGATTAAGCTCGATCCAGATTTGAATAAATTGGTTCTCTTCAACACTTCAGCTCTCTATCACCATGGGTTCTCAACGCTTTTTCATTGTGATTTCTATGTGTTGTGTCAGCATGTCGGTGCTAGGGCATGAGATGTTCTCAGTCACCGTTCGTCCCAGGATTCAGTTACATGGAGTATTCTTAGCTATGCCATAGAACTGTTAATTAGAGAGGTATGAGGAGCTGTCGGGCATGTAGAAATCAAGGTAGAGTATTATTAGCTATACCGCAGAACTCATAAACACAGGAAGAGCAGTTGGGGAGGGATGGCAGTGGGGCTTGCATACTGGGTAGAGGTTTTGTTCTTTGTTGTGCATTTTGATTTTGAGTTTTTTTTAATGATTTTGTGTTTTTTTTTTTATGATTTTGTTTTATTTTTTATTTTAATGTTATTTTTAGTATTTGTGTTTTTATTGTGCTTTTTACATGTGTGTTTTAGAAGGCCAAATATTTTTTATTTTTCATTACTAGAAATTTAGGTATATAAATTGTAATTTTTGAGTGATGATGATGATGGTAATGATATTTTATATATGTGAATTTATTTAATACGATTAATGATGGAAATAATGTTTTGGTGGATCCTCTTATTAAATAGTTATAAATTATTACAACTAACCATGGGCATGTTCAGCCTCAATATACGGCTCATGATATAGGTCTCAATTTAAAAGGATATCCACCCTTGAGGAAAACTAAATATATCAAGATGCCCTATTTGACATGGTTAACAAACCCACACTTTTGGGATCGACATTAAAGAGTTGGATTTATTGCAATGGATCTACCCATAAATCAACCAAGATATGAGTCCATATTTCTCAAGGAACAATTACATTTGTATTGATCTTTCTGAGTCTACAAACCCGCAGAGATATCAACAATAAGGGTTGAGTAACGAAGAACAATTTTTTTTTTTCCAGCCTAGAGCCTGGAGCCGATCCCAAGGATGTTTGCATGCAGTACGAGCTTGGAGCCATCCCAAGGCAGCGACCAGCGTCCCCATCACGCGCAGACCAATCTGAGGAGTTTGATCGCTGCAGGAAACCCAGGTAGAAGGCCAATATGGTCATGCCCTGAGCTCAGTTGGCTCTGATGGAGTCTGGGGCAAGTAGTGATCCGCTCCCTGAACGCTTGGAGGCCTTCAATCAGCTAATCAACTCGCATAGTCACAGATTCGGCAAAGGAGAACCCCCGAAATTCGTTAAAAGAATCAAAGATGTCCCAGAAGTGGCCCTCCCACTGGAAGAAACAATCCGGGTCGCCCTCTCCCTTGCTGACAGGGCCCTGATCGGTCAATTCACGGGGCTCTGGCCCTCGCCAAAGACCACTGACAGCTGGATCCAAAGAAACTGGAGGCCACTGATCTCAAAAAATGTGGCCTCTTACTCCGTCGGGAGTGGTTACTTCCTCTTCGATTTTGAATCCAAGGAAGACAAAGAGCTAATATTCAGGAATGGGCCATACTTCATGGGCCCGCAAGGACTCTATCTCAATGGTTGGTCCCCGGACTTCGATCCTGAGGTGGACATCCCCAAAGCTGTTTCGGTATGGGTCAAGCTCCCCAACCTCCCAATGCACTGCTGGAACCCCAAATCTCTTCAAGCTATTGGGAATGCCCTGGGGAATTACATCGACATGGCCAACCCTAAGGACCAATACACCTGCACCCTAATTTGTGTTGAGGTAGACCTTGAAGCCGGACTTCCAGAAGCTATCAAGCTAATAGTCGGGAACTGGGCACATTTCCAAAAGCTAGACTATGAACAACTCCCCTTCAAATGCAGAGGCTGTCACGAATACGGGCATTTCATCCGTAATTGCTATAAGAAACCAGAGAACCAACAAAACAAGACAGAGGGATGGCACAAGGTTAACGGGAACAAACCTATAAACCCCCCTGCCGAGGCGCCAAAGAAAGATGTGGGAAATAGAGAAACAAATGGAAACTCCATTGAACACTCTCAAGATCTAACCACCCTCGGCAACGCTAACAAAGCAAGGGAATCCAATGAAGAAGAAGAGAAATCAAGCATCGGGGACAACAAGGAGCTCGAAGAAGCCACTTAAGACCCTAAAGAGAAACATCAAATCGAAGGCAATCCCGTGACCAAAGTAGGAGAAAGCACGGACCAATCGGAGGAAGAACCTGAATCTGTAGAAGAAGAAGAAGAAGGGGAAATAGAAATTTCCACCCCCAGACTAACCAAAACCAAAGGCAGAAAATCTAAGAAAGAGGAAAGGGAACAAGTGACCTATAAGGATAAACTCCAAGGATCCCAGTAAACCTTGGAAAAGATGCTGAAAAGTACCAGGAAAAACCGCCATCAGGGGCATGCCCAGAAAGGGATACCCTTGACCTCCAAAAGTAAGTAATGAAGGTCCTCTCCTAGAACTGTAGAGGGCTCGGAAGCGAGTCAAAGGAAGAAGCAATGTCTGATCTAATATCCTTGCACCATCCGAACATCCTCCTGATCCAGGAGACCAAAATGGAGGAAGAAGCATTCCTCCAAACTAGCACCAAATTCTGGAAGAAAAGAATCAAAGTTGCCATCAGCTCTAGGGGAGCCTCCGGCGGCATAGGCACCTTGTGGGATGACTTGAAGTATGAGGCCATTGACATCAGGTACAACTCCTCTTGGATCCTCACTCAATTGAGGCATAAAGAATCCAACATCCAGGTAAGAATTTATAATATCTACGCTCCAAACTCCTATGCAGAAAAAAAAAATATGCTGGAATCACCTCCCATGTTATACCATCCAGTGTTGACTAAAGAGATCACCTATATAGAAATCATGTATGGTTATGGAAGGTTTGAGCCCATTGACCCCAATGAAGTAACCCAAAGTGCATTTGAGAAATTTTTCCTTTGTTTTTCGATTTATAGCGGTGTCCCCTAGCCATTGGAAGGCCATACAAAGGAACCAATTTTCAAACGAACCACTCACCGAGAACCAAACTAGCTCTTCATTCACTCATAAAGGAAGCATGCCCATTCATAACAAAAAAATTACAACTAAATGTAAGATTAAATTCACATAAAGATCAATCTGAGCCTTGGATTGGATTTTACGATGAGCTTTAACTTGCATAAAAGAGTCATTCAAGGACACGTGGAGAATCGGTCTCAAGACCTAGATCTAAAAATGAGCAACATAATTGAGCTATGAAACCATTTAGAGTGAGTTTGATTTGTGTTGAGCATTTAGAGTTTTCCCACCATATTATTCAACCATCCTCACCGTGAATCTAGGGCTCTAAGTTCCAAAATTTCTTTAATCGGTGAGGATTGATCCTCACAACTAAGATACAAATCTTTATCTTAAATAAAAATAGAGAGCGGTTGGGGGATTCATCCTCGATAGTGGATAGTGGTGAGAGATGATAAGAAACTAGATAATATGGAAGGTTGTAGGCTACAGAGCGTGCATTATTATGAGAAAGGATCACTACTCTTTATCAACATAATGTTTTTTAATGTTGATCTATGATTAGGGTATGATCATCTATAAATAGAGGATGAAAATATCATGAAAAGTTCTTTTACATTTTGATTTGAGAATTGTGGGTTTGTGGTGGTTCCTTTTGGGTTGACTAATGTGCCTATAGTATTAGTGAATGATTGTGTCCTTTTCTCCTATCTTATGTGCCCCCTTAACATCTATTTAGCATACCTTCTTCATTTATCCAACCCCTACGGTGTCCTCTTTTGATTTTTCCAGTCTTCCTTACCATGAATGTCCCCATAAAAGGTTTCCTATATTGCTATGTACCCTTGTTTTTCTCTTCCGTCTTAGCCTCAATCTTTTTCTAATCCTTCCTTCTTCTATAATATAATATTAGCAAACACCTTCCCTTCCTTCCCTTCTTCCTTTAGGGTAACCCAACAATGCAAATCATTTCCAAATTAGGCTTGGCTTGCTATTTCCTTTCTACATTTCGCCTTCCTCGTTTACTTTTGGTATTCTTCCCTTCCTATTCTCATAGAACTCCACACACATAGGGAAATATAACTAAGTTATTAGGTCATTAGAAAAACCTTTAAATCATGAAGAGAACAAGATAAGGGTATCCCCACAAATCCAAGGTCCATTAGAAACAATGTCGATACAATACAATTAGGCTTTAGACGCTATGGTTGTGCCACTCATATGGCTTCAATACATCTTTAATTCAAGTCCTTTTCATGGCCTTTGGAAACATCCCACCAACAATGTGCTCATGTAACAAGCTACCTATGTTCACAAAAAAGAGAAATTTGGCTTAACTGTTGCTTAAAAAACGGGAAGGAATGCTGTGACTGAAAGCATGTAGCATAAAATAATGAGTTGTTTGCAGCAGCATATAAATGCTACAAATTTATCAAATGGAGAATTCGGTTTAAATAAAAGATTTCTCAATGGACCACTTTCCAAGGGATCTACAACCTTCATTGTCTCCCCTTAAAATCTTGGGAAATGATTACCAAACATGATCTCATACAACAACTTTTTCTAGAACTTAACTCAAGGTTGTCATTGAGCAACATGGTGGCTCTAAATTGATTCCCTTGGCCTTGAGCAGGTGGTTTAAAAATTTATGTCAAATAAGTATATACCGTATACCATCAAACAACTAAAGACCCACATTAGAGAGAGAGACGAGGTTGAGATGCATTGTGCACATTATACTTGGTTGTCATCTCACACGACACATGATTAGGAGCTGGATTGGGTGTTGAGCCCAATGTGGTTTGGGTTTTGGAACTTAACTTGGATGGTATAACATGGGAGGTACTAAAGCATGGTCGTCTTGTGAAATAATATAGAGATTGGCTAAGAACTAGTTTAAGTAGGAAATATGTGGTGCCTGGTACCAATTGGGGGTTCTCGTTGGAATGGAGGACATTGTTGATTCATGGTAGGAAAACAACAATTTTTAAAATTTGTTCTTCGTTACTCAACCCTTATTGTTGATATTTCTGCGGGTTTGTAGAATCAGAAAGATCAATACAAATGTAATTGTTCCTTGAGAAATATGGACTCATATCTTGGTTGATTTATGGGTAGATCCATTGTAATAAATTCAACTCTTTAATGCCGATCCCAAAAGTGTTGGTTTGTTAACCTTGTCAAATAGGGCATCTTGATATATTTAGTTTTCCTCAAGGGTGGATATCCTTTTAAATTGAGACCTATATCATGAGTTGTATATTGAGGCTGAACATGCCCATGGTTAGTTGCAATAATTTATAACTATTTAATAAGAGGATCCACCACATGAACTTCTTCATTAAAAGGCAGAAACGAAGAAGTCGAGCAACATTCCACATTGCTTGTAGAATCGGGACGCCGCATAGTCATCATTTTCATCATCATCCTTGTCATCATCACCATATTAAATAAAGTCACATACATAAAACATTATTGCCATCATTAATCGTATTAAATAAATTCACATATATAAAATATCATTACCATCATCATCATCACTCCAAAATTACAATTTATATACTTAAATTCTAGAAATGAAAAATAAAAAATATTTGGCCTTTATAAAACACACATGTAAAAAGCACAATAAAAACACAAATACTAAAAATAACATTAAAATAAAAAATCATAAAAAAAAACAAAATCATAAAAAAAAAACACAAAATCATAAAAAAAATTCAAAATCAAAATGCACAACAAAGAACAAAACCTCTGCCCAGTATGTAAGCCCGACTGCCATCCCTCCCCAACTGCTCTTCCTGTGTTTATGAGTTCTGTGTATAGCTAATAATACTCTACCTTGATTTCAGCATGCCCCACAGCTCCTCATACCTCCCTAATTAACAGTTCTATGGCATAGCTAAGAATAATCCATGTAACTGAATCGCTGGGACGAATGGTGACTGAGAATATCTCATGCCCTAACACCGACATGCTGACACAACACATAGAACTCACAATGAAAAAGTGTTGAGAACCCACAGTGATAGAGAGCTGAAGTGTTGAAGAGGACCAATTTATTCAAATCTGGATCGAGCCTAATCAGGTAATCTTTATTGAGAATGCATGCCATGTATTTGAAGTAATGTCTGTGAGGGAATCAAATCTAGGTTGGCATTCAATTTTTTTCCTGGATCTGTTTGAATTGGGGCATAATTATGGATGACTATGGTAGGTATGAATTATTCTTCTCCCAGATATAGTTCAACATTTACCTGAGCATCATTGTTCATTGCGGCTTCTAAGAGTCGGTAAAAAGGCTGATATATAGAACATGGATTACTGATAAATTGTTGATACCATCATATTTTGTCTTGTACTTAAAATACAAATATTTATCAATTGTAAGGACGACATGCACATTTTAATCTTCAAATTTATATTTATCCCATAAATAATTCTCACACGTCATGCTGCACTTTGTTGGTTGATAAAGAATTAAGTTTCTGGTGAGGTATACATGGGAAATTATCATATTCCCTGATCTACATCTCATGTATGCATTGAACATGGCTAGCCACGCCCTTCCCAATATCATAGGATGGCCCTCAAGACATGATATCATTTGTAGTAATAGGAAATCCATTGGATACTCCTAGGATTCCACAGAAATGATTACACCATCCATGATTATCTCTATCCTAATAGTGGACAAATTGGTCAAGTCTAAGACTATGGGGGTTGGTCTAATATTTGAAAGGATGAGTGATTCCCAAGTTTCTTTGGTCATGATATTAATGGTTTCTCCCAGATCCGCTAATGTATTGGAAATATTTTTACCTTGGATATGAAAAATCACTATTGGGTTTTTGGGATTATCATATTTGACAAGTACGACTCTACCCTAGGTCTGAATCCATGAGTTTCCTCCCTGGATTTATGAGGCTCAATTCATTTACATATTTAGTGTAAACCAAAATGATCCTTATTTCTTGTAACAACGACATTCTGATGCATAGGTTTTGAATTTCTCCCAATGATCGAACTTAGGATGTGGAAGCACCTTGGCTATATCCAATCTTCCTGGGTAAAATAGAGTAAGAACTTGTGTTTGAATTAGTCCAATAACAACCACATGTTTCACAGTTTCCAATACTCCAGGAGTTACACCAAGGGTGTAATCCTCACTTTTTTCATGATGTCGCTCTATTTTAGGAGGTAGGGTTTCTTCCTCAAGTTGTTTGGTGATCATATGAAAATTATCCTCCTAGACCTAAGGTGCACATTGTTACACTCTAGAGGGTTGATGTTAGAGGATAGGAAGGTTGGCATTTCAGTTTTTTTAACTGTATACTTATTTGGATTCAGGTTGGATTGCATTGGAAATTGAGGTCCTATTACATGAGCATTCATTGGAGCATTCAATGGAAGTTGCAATTGTGGTTGCATAGGTAACTGTGACGGTAATTATGGTTGTTGTATTGGGAATTGTTTTCCAGAGAAGGGAGGACTACACTAGTTTTGTGACCAAGAGAGGCTTTGGATTGATTAATTCGACCACTGTACCCATGGTGAAGGGTACTATAACTTTTGAGTATTTTTTCATGCCAGAGTTGGAAATTATGTTTCTCGAGGACCATATTTATTATTATAAGCATTAAAAAAATGTAGAAGACTCATGGTTCATACCATGTGGTTGAGATTTCCATGGATTATTCAGGGATAAAAAGTAGGATGGATCAACTTATTAGTCCCTTGGTACACTTATTTTACTCATAGGAGTTATGGGCATGATTTTGTAGGATGATCCTAATCCCACCCACAAATTTCAACAGTTTTCAATAAAAATTCCTTTGAGAAATGTTTTTTTCTACATTGTGGGAAGAAAATAGCAAGTTCCTTCTTAGTATCAAATTTGTCTTTTATTACCTTGAAAAAAATATAGCTGGGAAGATAATGTGTTGAGGATATCAGTCTTAAAATCCTTTAACAAGATTCCAATCTCCACATAGGTTACTCCTCCATTGGATAACTTCATGGCTCTATTGGAAAAGTCACAAGAAAGACACAGGAGATGAACTTGAAGGTAAGGGTGCTACCCACTTGAAGGTAAGGGTGCTACCCACTTCTCCAGAACCCAATACTGAAACATTATAACAACAGCAGCAAGTTCTGCCTGTGTCCAATGGCCCCACGTTTATTAGTTCAATCTGGGTATAACCTTGACCTTGGTTACCTTTTATGGGCTTCTTCAAAAGGGCATAAACCTCTGTTATGAACTCTGGAAAATTCTAGGTGTCCTCGTTAGAATAATTACTGTTGGTGACTGTGTTGTTGGATCATGTTTCCCATTCTGTTCAATCTACTCCTCTTCTTCTTCATCTTCTGGTTGATGTATTGTATCTCCAACAACCTTATATATGGTTCCATCCCATGACTCTTGTTATTTGAACAATAAAACTTTACTAATGATGACTGTTCTATTTGAGATGTAATATTTGAGGTCCTATTACATGAGCATTCATTGGAGCATTCAATGGAAGTTGCAATTGTGGTTGCATAGGTAACTGTGAAGGTAATTATGGTTGTTGTATTGGGAATTGTTTTCCAGAGAAGGGAGGGCTACACTAGTTTTGTGACCAAGAGAGGCTTTGGATTGATTAATTCGACCATTGTACCCATGGTGAAGGGTACTGTAACTTTTGCGGATTTTTTCACGCCAAAGTTGGAAATTATGTTTCTCGAGGACCATATTTATTATTATAAGCATTGAAAAAATGCAGAAGAGCCATGGTTCATACCTTGTGGTTGAGCTTTCCATTATTATTCAGGGATTAAAAGTAGGATGGCTCAACTTACTAGTCCCTTGGTACACTTATTTTACTCATAGGAGTTATGGGCATGATTTTGTAGGATGATCCTAATCCCACCCACAAATTTCAACAGTTTTCAATAAAAATTCCTTTGAGGAATGTTTTTTTCTACATTGTGGGAAGAAAATAGCAAGTTCCTTCTCAGTATCAAATTTGTCTTTTATTACCTTGAAAAAAATATAGCTGGGAAGATAATGTGTTGAGGATATCAGTGTTAATTTTTTTTAACAAGATTCCAATCTCCACATAGGTTACTCCTCCATTGGATAACTTCATGGCTCTGTTGGAAAAGTCACAAGAAAGACACAGGAGATGAACTTGAAGGTAAGGGTACTACCCACTTCTCCAGCACCCAATATTGAAACAATATACCAACAGCAGCAAGTTCTGCCTATGTCCAATGGCCCCACATTTATCAGTTCAATCTGGGAATAACCTTGACCTTGGTTACCTTTTATGGGCTTCTTCAAAAGGGCATA
This sequence comes from Pseudotsuga menziesii, assembly GCA_001517045.1. NCBI lineage: Eukaryota > Viridiplantae > Streptophyta > Pinopsida > Pinales > Pinaceae > Pseudotsuga > Pseudotsuga menziesii. The sequence goes on along the minus strand of LPNX011040758.1, from coordinate 15,806 downwards.
AACCTCTGTTATGAACTCTGGGAAATTCTAGGTGTCCTCGTTAGAATAATTACTGTTGGTGACTGTGTTGTTGGATCATGTTTCCCATTCTGTTCAATCTACTCCTATTCTTCTTCATCTTCTGGTTGATGTATTGTATCTCCAACAACCTTATATATGGTTCCATCCCATGACTCTTATTCTTTGAACAATAAAAATTTACTAATGATGACTGTTTTGGTCATTGGATTATATAACTTATAACCTTTAGAGTCTACACCTTATCCAAGAAAGATGCACTTCTCACTTCTGTCATATAATGCTCTTCTTAGTTGTTTAGGTATGTGGGCATAATCTATGAAACCAAATATTATAATATGTGCAACACTACAATTCATACCTATCGATACTTCCTATGGAACTATGTTCTTCACACTTTTGGTGGTATAATTGTTGAACAAAGCAATAACGCAAGGTACCTCCTCTCCCCCCAAATCATAATACATGTTTCTTCCATTCAACATGCTCCTTGCTATATTTATAATGGTTTTGTTTTTACATTCTGCTACACCATTCCATTGAGGTGTATACCTTGTCATGAATTTCCTATTGATTCCATTTTTTTCTTAGTAATCATGAAATCCTTTGATTCATACTCCCCCCCTCTGTCTGATATCAATAGTTTTATTTGATGGCCACTTTGGTTTTCAACCAAAGCCTTGATTTCCTTGAACTTACGGAAAGTTTATGACTTATGAAGAAGGAAGTACACCCATGATTTTCTATTGAAATCATCACTGATGTAAGAAAATAACAACTACAAATAAGTATGAACCATCTCTAGTGTTGCCTATTCCTTTCAGACATTCCTTTAGGGATGATATCCATGTACTTCTTTCCATGAATGCAACACCCACATGTGCTTATTGGTTCCTTAATAAGGGGAAATCCTTTAACCATGTCATTTTTCTACAATATTTTCATGCCATCAAAGTGAATATGTCCAAATCTTAAATGCCATAACCAAAAATCATCCATGCATCTTGTTTTTTAGGAAAAAGAACTTATGTGCTTTCTACAACTCATCACTAGTGGAATTTCATGTGCAACATGACAACTAAGAAACAATAATTCTTCATTATTCTTAGAGGTGTTTGTAACATTGATACCAATCTTTCTCCAAATTTGCGCTCTCTCAGATATTTTTGTACACGTTGATACCAATGTACAAGATGAAGGAAAATATATAAACACGAAATTTATGCCAAACAAGGTGTGAGTCTACAAAATTTATTCATAAACTTGAAAAATCTACTTTAATGGGATTAAAGCAGAATGTATAACTTGTTTTTGTACACTTACTACATGCTTAAACCGTGACCTTAGGCTAATTCATAGAAAATTATAATAAAATTATTAGATCAAATATTCCTTATACAACAAGATGAGATGCAGAGCAGCAATTCCTTGCCCTATGTGTTTAGACAGCCATGTTTATAGTTTTAAATATTTGTTTAAAGTTTCTAATAGTTATGCATCATTTATTGGTTTGGTTTAAATTTTTTAATAGTTATGCATCGATTTTTGGTGCTAAGTTGTGCTAAGTCGAGAAACAGATGTTGAGGTTGAGAATCATATGCCAAGGTCAAGATTCGATCAGCATAGAATTGATATAATTTGGCTTATAAGCTTGGAAGATTGCCTATCTCTAGTGGAGTTTCCTAGGTTGTCACGCTTTCTACTTTGGTTATGTTCATAGATGTATTGATTCTTGAGACTCCACATGGCTCCTTGGTTACATTTTATGCCTGTAGAGCATAGCTTTGACATCTAGAATCTGTTTTCAATGTTGGTTTTTCTAAACTATCTATTTTTTTAGCTCTTTCCATCTAGACATTTAGGTTTTACTTTTGAAGCCATCTTATGCAAACAAACAATCTGTCCCCACATCATCCTTGCCAAGGGAACAGATTATCCAACTTGAGACTGTGTTCCACCCTGTTTATTTCTTCATTGGGTTAGGAATTTCTCTGTCTCAGCAAAGGGGTGAGTCTGGTATCCATATCACAAACTACATCTTCTCATTGGATTCTCACTTTGTGGTTTTTCAGTATGCTTATGGCCCCAAACATAACAGCCAGACAATATTTGCACTTGACTTGCTTTGATCCACCTGGAGACAATGTTCCCATGCTTGATCAAGAGTCCTATTAGGTTTGGACTTAGGCACCATGCATAAGAATCAAGATTGGCAGAATTATGGCAGAATTAAATGATTGGCATACTCTGATAAATGTATGATAGAATTAGATGATTAGCATGCCCTTATAAATGTATGGCATAATCTAGCAGATTGATTAAAAATCTTAAAACCGAACCTTTCATAGTCTAGCAGATTCATAAAAATATAATAAAATATGGAAGTATGATATAGAAAAGAATATCAGAAGCATATACTTGGACCGTGAACATACCTCCTTCACACAACAACAATGCAGCCTCCTTGAGTCCTTCACATGGCAGAAACACAGCCAATAAAACACTACAATGTGAACTCAGCCTCTTTAATAGACTGACAAACACACTTGTGAATAAAAATGCTCCCCACAGTCACGTTTACAATGAATAAGACAGTGAAATGGGAGAGTGTTTATATTAAACATTGAATTTAAGGTTTTTGCTTCCATTTTTGCCTTTTAAAATCTGTTTTAAGCACCACATTTCCACGCTAGGTTCCACTTTTGTGTTCTGGATTGGGATTGTTATTATCAAGGAGAGATTTGCGTGTTTGGCCAAGCTTCCAAGTCCCAACTCTCTAGGCAAGTCTGAGCCGAGTACTCTTCTCAGTGGAAACTCATGTAGATCAGGAGGGATTCGGGAGTCTACCATGAGTCAAACATCACTGGTCAAACATCCTTGTATATCAGCTAGGGCACTCATAACTCTACTTTTCATGGCATAAAAGTAGAAAAAATACATCTAAGTAGTGACCTATTCAGCTAAGAGGGATCCAATCCAAATACTGATGGTGTGAAGCTGGCAGTGCAGTCTTTTTAGACCTCTCAGCTTAAAATATCAAAGGTTAGGATTGCTTATGCTTTTGTGAGGGGATCTACTTTTATGTGTGTGAGGGGGAGTTATTTTGTTCCAGGCCAGGGGCAGAAACAGAAGTTAAAATAATATTTTCATTAGGAACAACTGTTTCTAGGTTGGGCATGTTCATTGGAAAATTCTTAACTGCAGCATCAGACTTCTTTGTAGCTGACAGTTCAGTCACAGTAGTGAATTGTGAACCAAATATGTCTCCGCTAGCAGTCACTAAAACAGCTAAAGGAGTTGAACCATAAATTCTCTTAGTAGCAGATGATGTTGAACAAGAAGATTTCATTTGCAGAGCCTCCAATGAAACGAGGCTAGTTTCTTCAGCCCGAGTGAAAGGTTTGATAGATCCAATGTTCCACCAGACTGTGCCATAGTTGGCAAATTTTGACTTGAAGATGTATGCACAAGATCAGACCTCACAGAAGTAGCATTTGATGATGATACACTTGCCACTAAAACTGACGTGTTTGGCTGCTGATGTAAATTAATTGAGTGGCCATATGATCCTGTTGGTATTGCTGAGTTGGAATTTAGTTTGTGAGGACTGTTGAAAGCCAAAACAAAGATTCTACAGGAGCCAAAACAAATGTCCAAATGAATACAACACCCTATTATGGATATTCTGGAAACCACAACATACATAAATCCTAGTTGCAGGTCACGTCTTTTATTTTTCATGTCTCTTTCTTTCCAACTTAGGCTACAAGGTACTGAAAAAGATTATTTGAATTTAGGACATTATTGTTAAGTAATTTATATGAGTCAGTTAGGTTCCTTTTAAGGGGTTCAATTGTGTTTCATTTAATTCTAGAGGTATAAAGCAAGATGATTGGTCGGCTCCAGCAAGATACAATTTTATTCGAAATGCATAAAAAGCTATGAAACATGACACAGCCATATAGACCTCCGTGTCTGTGTCCAATGGGTCGGGCATGTGACATGACCTGACAAATGTCGTACATGAGTTTTAATGTGTCCTAAAACACATGACATGTTTTGGGCACGTGTCAGGATAGAAAATGAAAGATAAGGAGAATACCACTTCTAAGGCACTGGCAGGCACACCTCCAACAAGCAATATAGTGACCATACAATCAAAATCGGTCTTAAAAATAATGACCTGCTACCATTACTATTTCATTTGCAGAGCCTCCAATGAAATGAGGCTAGTTTCTTCAGCCCGAGTGAAAGGTTTGATAGATCCAATGTTCCACAAGACTGTGCCATAGTTGGAAAATTTTGACCTGAAGATGTATGCACAAGATCAGCCCTCACAGAAGTAGCATTTGAGGATGATACAACTGCCACTAAAACTGACGTGTTTGGCTGCTGATGTAAATTAATTGAGTGGCCATATGATCCTGTTGGTATTGCTGAGTTGGAATTTAGTTTGTGAGGACTGTTGAAAGCCACAGGCACACTGGATTGTGGAGGTTTATAAGTTCAATATATTCCTGACAAAGTATTAGTGTCAGAAGTTAGTTTAACAGTCCCAGTATCTGTGTGGGAATCCAGTTTTTTGCCCTTTGGACCAAATTTCAACTCTTCATGAGTCTTAAGAAGTTAGCAGTTGCTGCAACACTGGAAAGGTAGTCCAATAGATGGGTAATGTACAGGTAAGGACACTTGAGCTCATGTACGTTGAATTCATGATATTATCGCAGGTTCAAACACTGGCCCATCACCAAGGATTAAAAATTGTTTAACAAGTCCCCCTCACTAATAAGGTACCTGAAAAACAATTGATATTGGATATTAAATGCTACAAATAGGAGGACTATGAGAAAAAATCTCCCAAAAGAGATTGCAAATTAAATTTTAAAAATTGCTATTCCTTTAAGGCATTGGATGACTCCCTGAATAATGTGTTATGGGAAAACAGAGGTTTCCAGATAAGAGGCAACAATTAGAATTCTAATCTCTGAGGAGTGTGGGCATAACCTTCTACTATCTACTGGAATTCTCATCCATAGTGATCTAATACAAATGCCTCCAAAAGATGGACCTAAAGAGTAAAATATCTTGGGGAGAAAACATATATCATACAAGAATACTTTAAATTTCTTGGTTGGAAATATTGAAAAATGACAAGTAGGAACACTTGGTTGGGTAAATCTAGGAGAGCTATTGACATGAAAAATTGTATCAAGAGACACTAACCAACATCACATTGGCACACCCGCAATCACTAAAGAAGCATGCCAACTGTCACCAAACTTTTATCACAAAATAAGCATGTACTTTTAAATAAAAGGATAAGATGTGAGTTTGTCAAACAACTGGACTTCATCAACAGTTGTGTAATAACTAAAAGGTCATTCCAACAGCTGGCTGATTAGCTGTCAATTCAGCCTAGGCCAGGTGGTGGAGAGTAGGAGTGTTATCCTCAATTCAAGTTTCTCACAACATTTTACTAATCAGAAAGATTGGTATATTGATTTTGTTGAGGACAAATCCAACTCTAATTCTGTATTCGAGTGGTGGAGAAAATGCAGAGTTGAGAAGTGGGAAAGTTCAGATGAGAGGTAAGAGGTTGTTATTTATGACGATGTCCCTGGTTCACAGAAAAAATTATTTTCTGTTAGTTGGATAATGAAGCATAGCCCACAGTTCAATGTTTTCCTTCAGTAATAATCAAAGTTTAATTGCTGACAAGAAGTGCAAGAAGATGATTTATAAGTGCCAAAGATCAGGGTTTTATCAACTGGTGGATGGTAAAAAAAAGTTGGCAGTTAGCAGATTCATTATGCTTTATCTGTTCATTTTCATGAAAGAGAGAAAGACTCTTAAGGAGGGTGAATAGGAGGCAATGAAGTAAAATGGTGCTTTCTCAAAGAAGAAAACACAAAACTTTGATATCTTGAAGCGCCAAGATGTTGAAAATTTGATATTTTGGAATAAGCTGCAAACGGGTTAAACGGGTTGTTTTTATTTAGGGATTATAGGGTGGTAACCAAGCTGAGTAACCAAAGATATAAGACAATCCAAGTAGCCAAGTGAGTAGCTATGGATCCAGAGCCTTACTAGTCAGCTATGGAAGTGGGGGAAAGGGTCCAAGGGCATTCCTACCCATTAGAGGGAAACTTTCTTTTTGTTCTGCAACCTCTCCCTCCTGGCCTGTAACCCTAAAATGAGAAGGTTTCGAAATATGTACGTCCTCCCCCACAAAAAAAACATGGATTCTTTGGGTTTTATATAAGTTTTTACGCGGGTAATGAGCACTCTGGATAACCCATTGAAATGAAAAGTTACACATATATATAGTCTGAGTTCGAGTTTAGCTCCACAAGAAACCATAACCTGCAGTGTTGAGAAGGTGGCATATGTATTGGACAAAGTTGAAGATACTTGGGGGTTACTACTGAGTTGGCCAGGAAGCCTTTAGGAAAGATTTCACAATTGTCTTGTGGGGATCATTTTCGACTATAAATTAGTAGTAACAAGACATAACCTTTGAATATGGGCTGAATCTAAGGGTTGAAATACATTTTTGGGCATGTTTCAGTCTTAAAAGGTGATGAATAACAACATTAAACTAGCTTTGGTAAGTTCTAGTCCAATTTTGATAGTTAAAGCTCCAATTTTGGGCATGAGCAGGGATGGTAAGAGAACTCAATTTTCATTTACAAACTATTTGGAGGGGTTTTGAGTGCATTGTGTGCCCTAGAATAACAATATAAAAATTTGATATAGCCTTTTGCATTAGAAAAGGTGACAAAAGTATAAACAATAGTCATAAAATCCTTAAAAAATCCAGGTTTGATGTGTGTTAGGGATTCATGTGTATGAAACGAAAGCCCTATAGGGGGTGATTTACCTGTGTGACCATTCATGCCTTGTTTGGAGTATTGTTCAACCTGCATGGGGCACTCATGGCAAGTTTGGATAGGTTTGCATGGTAGATTGTGAAGCACTTGTTGTAGTAGCAATTGGATCCTTCAGTCAAGTTGAATCCTTGAATCATTACACAAGTGGAATCCAACAAAGCGTTTGCTCCATATATCTATGGAATTTGACTTAATAAAGGTGCACAATATGGAAGTTTATGAGAAGTTTTGGAGCTTGGGTCTCCTTTTGTTCAGTATATGAGACTTCAGCAAATAAAATTATAAAGATAACCAGCAGGTTTACTAGTTCTTCTCATAGAGATGAATATTTCAATTTGGAAATGTCCTATATGCTTGGATGGGAGGTTGGATGAAACTAGTAAATACTTTTTTGTTGTTGTTTCAAAAGGCTTAGCTTTATAAGTCAATATAATGCACAAAGATTAATCCTTTACATCATTGAATTTCCTCTTACCACCACAATGAGGAAGGAAATCATATCCAACTGGGCTGTAATAGTAGATGACACAATGTACTCTCCTAGAAAGGAATGAAATCTAACTCCAGCTAGATTTTTATCATGGTGTAATGTATTTGATAACAATGTGGCTGTGTTAGATGGAAAACTACCTTATGAAAGCTAACATACATTAGCTTTACTGACCCTGCAATGTTTTAAGAACAAAAACTAACTGTAGCTAGATTTTCATCATTGTGCATTGTGATTGATGACAATGTGGTTGTGCTAGATGAAAAGCTACATTATAAAATCTAACACACATTAGATTTCACTTATCGTGCAATGATTTAAGGACGAAAGCTAACTCCAGCTTGATTTCCATCACGGTGCAATGTGATCAATGATAATGTGTTGTGTTAGATGGAAAACTACGTTATGAAAGCTAACACACATTATATTTCACTCATTGTGCCATGTTGTTAGAAGAAAATATAACTCCAACTAGATTTGCATCATGGTGTAATGTATTTGATGACATTGTGGCTGTGTTAGATAGAAAACTACCTTACAAAAGCTAACACACATTAGTTATTACTCACCATGCAACGTTTTAAGAACGAAAGCTAACTCTATCTAGATTTCCAAAATGGTGCATTTTGATTAATGACAGTGTGGTTGTGTTATATAGAAAACTACATTATGAAAGTTAACACACATTAGATTTCACTTACCATGTAAATATTTAATGTTGAAAGCTAACTCCAGCTAGATTTTCATCATGGTGCAATGTGACAATGTGGTTGTGTTAGATGGAAAACTACCTTATGAAAGCTAATACACATTAGCTTTCACTTATCGTGCCATGTTGTTAAAATAAAGCTAACTCCAACTAGATTTTCATCATGGTGTAATGAGCTAACACACATAAGCTTTCATTTATAGTGCCATGTTGTTAGAAGGAAAGCTAACTCCAACTAGATTTTCATCATGGTGTAATGTATTTGATGACAACGTGGTTGTGTTAGATGAAAAACTACGTTATGAAGGCTAATACACATTAACTTTACTCACCGTGCAATGTTTTAAGAAGGAAAGCTAACTCCAGCTAGATTTCCATCATGGTGCATTGTGATTGATGATAATGTGGTTGTGCTAGATAAAAAAATACACTATGAAAGCTTACACACATTAGATTTCACTCACCGTGCAACGATTTAAGGATGAAAGCTAACTCTAGCTAGATTTCTAACACGGTGCAATGTGATTGATGACAATGTGGTTGTGTTACATGAAAAACTACCTTATGATAGCTAACACACATTAATTTTCACTCATTGTGCCCTATTGTTAAAATGAAAGCTAACTGCAGCTAGATTTCTATCATGGTGTAATGAGCTAACACACATAAGCTTTCCCTTATAGTGCCATGTTGTTATAAGGAAAGATAACTCTAGCTAGATTTCCATCATGGTGTACTGTATTTGATGACAATGTGGTTGTGTTAAATGAAAACTACCTTATAAAAGCTAACAGACATTAGGTTTATTTAGCGTGCAATGTTTTAAGAACAAAAGTTAACTCCAGCTAGATTTCCATCATGGTGCATTGTGATTGATGACAATGTGATTGTGCTGGATGAAAAACTACACTATGAAAGCTTACACATGAGATTTCCCTCACCATGCAACTATTTAATGATGAAATCTAACTCCAGCTAGATTTCCAAAACGACGCAATGTCCTTGATGACAATGTGGTTTTATTACATAGAAAACTCCCGTATGAAAGCGAACACACATTAGGTTTCACTAATCATGCCATATTGTTAAAATAAAAGCTAACTCCAACTAGATTTTTATCATGGTGTAATAAGCTAACACACATAAGCTTTCCCTTATAGTGCCATGTTGTTAGAAGGAAAGCTAACTCAAGCTAGATTTCCATCACGGTGTAATGTATTTGATAACAATGTGGCTGTGTTAGATGGAAAACTACCTTATGAAAGATAGCATACATTAGTTTTACTCATTGTGCAATGTTTTAAGAACGAAAGCTAACTCAAGCTAGATTTTCATCATGGTGCATTGTGATTGATGACAATATGGTTGTGCCAGATTTAAAACAACATTATGAATACTAACATACATTAGATGTCACTTACCGTGCAATGATTTAAGGACGAAATCTAACTCTAGCTAGATTTCCATCACGGTGCAATGTGATCGATGACAATGTTGTTGTGTTAGATGGAAAAATACCTTATGAAAGCTAACGCACATTAGATTTCACTCATTGTCCAATGTAGTTAGAAGAAAAGTTAACTCCGACTAGATTTCCATCATGGTATATTGTGATTGATGACAATGTGCTCATGCTAGATGAAAAAATACCTGATGAAGGCTTACACACATTAGATTTCACTCACAGTGCAATGATTTAAATATTAAATCTAGCTCCAACTAGATTTCCATCACGGTGCAATGTGATTGATGATGATGTGGTTTTTTTGGAAATCTAACTCCAGCTATATTTCCAAAACGACGCAATGTCCTTGATGACAATGTGGTTTTATTACATAGAAAACTCCCTTATGAAAGCGAACACACATTAGTTTTTACTAATCATGCCATGTTAAAATAAAAGCTAACTCCAGCTAGATTTTCATCATGGTGTAATGAGCTAACACACACAAGATTTCCCTTATAGTGCCATGTTGTTAGAATGAAAGCTAACTCAAGCTAGATTTCCATCACAGTGTAATGTATTTGATAACAATGTGGCCATGTTAGATGGAAAACTACCTTATGAAAGCTAGCATACATTATTTTTACTCATTGTGCAATGTTTTAAGAACGAAAGCTAACTCAAGCTAGATTTTCATCATGGTGCATTGTGATTGATGACAATATGGTTGTGCCAAATGTAAAACTACATTATGAATACTAACACACATTAGATATCACTTACTGTGCAATGATTTAAGGAAGAAATCTAACTCTAGCTAGATTTCCATCACGGTGCAATGTGATCGATAACGATGTGGTTGTGTTAGATGAAAAACTACCTTATGAAAGCTAATGCACATTAGATTTCACTCATTGTCCCTTGTAGTTAGAAGAAAAGTTAACTTCAGCTAGATTTCCATCATGGTACATTGTGATTGATGACAATGTGGTCGTGTTAGATGAAAAATACCCGATGAAGGCTTACACACATTAGATTTCACTCACCGTGCAATGATTTAAATATTAAAGCTAACTCCAGCTAGATTTCCATCACAGTGCAATGTGATTGATGACGATGTGGTTTTTTTGGAAATTTAACTCCAGCTAGATTTCCAAAACGATGCAATGTCCTTGATGACAATGTGGTTTTATTACATAGAAAACTCCCTTATGAAAGTGGACACACATTAGTTTTCACTAATCGTGCCATGTTGTTAAAATAAAAGCTAACTCCAGCTAGATTTCCATCATGGTGTAATGAGCTAACACACATAAGCTTTCCCTTATAGTGTCATGTTGTTAGAAGGAAAGCTAACTCAAGCTAGATTTTCATCACGGTGTAATGTATTTAATAACAATGTGGCCGTGTTAGATGAAAAACTACCCTATGAAAGCTAGCATACATTAGTTTTACTCATTGTGCAATGTTTTAAGAACGAAAGCTAACTCAAGCTGAATTTTCATCATGGTGCATTGTGATTGATGACAATATGGTTGTGCCAGATGTAAAACTACATTATGAATACTAACACACATTAGATTTCACTTACCGTGCAATGATTTAAGGATGAAATCTAACTCTAGCTAGATTTCCATCACGGTGCAATGTGATCGATGACGATGTGGTTGTGTTAGATGGAAAACTACCTTATGAAAGCTAACGCACATTAGATTTCACTCATTGTCCCATGTAGTTAGAAGAAAAGTTAACTCCAGCTAGATTTTCATCATGGTACATTGTGATTGATAACAATGTGGTCGTGCTAGATGGAAAAATACCCGATGAAGGCTTACACACATTAGATTTCACTCACAGTGCAATGATTTAAATATTAAAGCTAACTCCAGCTAGATTTCCATCACGGTGCAATGTGATTGATGATGATGTGGTTTTTTTAGATGGAAAACTATCTTACAAAATCTAACTCACATTAGCTTTCACTCATCATGCCATGTTAGTAGGAAACTAACTCCAGCTAGATTTTCATCATGGTGCAATGAGCTAACACACATAATCTTTTACTCATTGTGCCATGTAGTTAAAAGGAAAGCTAAACCCAGCTAGATTTTCATAATGGTAAAATGAGCCAACACACATAAGCTTTTACTCATTGTGTCATCTTCTTAGATAGAAAACTACCTTACGAAGGTAACACACATTAACTTTCACTTATTGTGCCATGTAGTTAGAAGAAAAACTAACTCCAGCTATATTTTCATCATGGTGTAATGAGTTAACACACATGGCTTTTATTCATCATGCCATGTTGTTAGAAGAAAAATTGACTCTAGTTAGATTTTCATCATGGTGTAATGTATTTGATGAAAATGTGCATGTTTTAGATGAAAAAATACTTTATGAAAACTAACACACATTAGCTTTTACTCACCATGCAATTTTTTAGGAACGAAACCTAACTCCAGCTAGATTTTTATCATGGTGCAATGCGACTGATGACAATGTGGTTGTGTTATATGGAAAACTACCTTGTGAAAGATAACACACATTAACTTTCACTTATCGTGCAATGGTTTAAGAACGAAAGCTAACTCCAGCTAGATTTCCATCATGGTGCAATGTGATTGATGACAATGTGGTTGTGCTAGATGGAAAACTACCCTATGAAACCTAACACACATTGTGTATTGTTTGAATAATGAAAACTAACTCCATATAGATATCCATCATGATGCAATGTGATTGATGAAATTGTGGTTCTGTTAAATAGAAACTACCTTATGAAAAATAACACACATTTTCTTTCACTCATCATGCCAAGTTGTTAGAGTGAAAGCTAACTCCAACTTAATTTTTGTCATGGTCATGGAGTTAGCTTTCGCTCTAACAACTTGGTACGATGAGTGAAAACAAATATCATGGAGTTATCTTTCACTCTAACAAATTGACATGTATGTTCAGATAGAATCTCTTATTTGATGACAATGTGGTTGTGCTAGATGGAAAACTACCATAAGAAAGCTAACACATATTAACTTTCATTCGCCATGCAATTTTCTTATAAGGTAAACTAACTCGAAATAAATTTCCATAATGGTGCAATGTATTTGATCATAATGTGGTTATGTTGGATGAAAAATTACCTTATGTAAGCTAACACTATGATTAGCTATTATCATGAGCCATTTAATGATCATCATGATTAGCTATTATAATGACCTCCACAATTGTTTTTGTACATATACTTACAAATAGAATGATGCATGCATTTATAATATTTTTGAATTCATGTTTTTTTCAATAATTTGAGATTGTGGTAATAGTTTTTTTTGTTTTTTTTCCAGAAACAATGGAGTTTGATGTGAGTAAAATTGCAAAAGAAGCGACTTCAAAAGGTTAGAGTTCTTTATCTTCTTCATATGTATGAATTGAGATGTTATAAAATATGTTTTCATATTACTCTTTAATTGATGCTTTTAATTGTTTTCGAAACTACCGTAATATTTTTTCTACAAATGTTTTCAGATGCTAAGAACCATGATGCAAATGAAATTTCAAAGAAATCATCAAGGAAAAGAAAGAATACAAATATGACACTACAAAAGTCTCCAACAGTTGGTATGTCATTTTCAAATTTACTTTTTTACAAATAATTATACTATATTCTAGTATGCAATTTCACACTAAATGAACTTTGATATATCATTATGTGGGTAGTAAACTTCCATAGCACATAAACTTCCTTGTTCTTCTACATGTGAATGAAAAATTCTTTGTTCTTCTGCATGTGAATTAAAATGATGTATTATATGGTAGATTATTAATGTTTGATATTTCATGTTTTCTTTAACCATTGCAAACATTTTTTTCTACTATTGTTTTCAGATACTATTGAATCTGATGCAAATGAAACTACAATTAAAGCATCTAAGAAAAAACGAAAAGCAAGTGGCACACAATCAAAGCCTACTCAAGTTGGTATGGTAGTTTTATATCTTATTTATTCCAATTTAGTATTGTTAGACTATATGATATTTTCAAATTTTAATAGAATATTAAATGACGATATTTATAATTATAATTTCATTTTGATTTATGTTAATAATTTCTTATTCTCGTTTTCAGAATTGCTCAGTTCAAAAGCAAGTGAAATGCCACATCCATCAATCATGTAACGAGAAAGACTTAATTCAAGTCAAAATATTATGAATGCACCAATTTCTACTTCTACTTTTCAAATGATTAGAAAGTATAATACATTCAATAAATATGAGTTTGTGGGAGAATGGTATGTTCAGATAGAATGTCCTCCAAATATGTTCCCTGATATGTGTCTGTTTGGATCCATAGGTGAAAAAGATCCAATAATATTAGGGATAGTTGTTAATTGTTATGCTCATGGTGAGACTGACATTGTCTTTCAAGTAGAGGCTATCAATGGACAAGAAGTAAAATTAGTCTCTTGTCCAGTGGAGTACACAAAATTTAGACCATATTTAATTGAAGCTTCAAGTAAAGATCCGCCAAACATAATGAAAGAGTCAATGTTTAAGTTGAATAGTTATGAAAGCTTCAATAAATCGGGGTTAAAGAGTTGCATAGATCTTTTAGAACGTATCACAAAAGTTCTAAAATATTGCAATGTCAAAAAGATGAAAACATCATCTGTGCTTCTTTATTTTGCATCAAAAAGGTAAATTACCTCATAAAATACCAGAAGATAGACTTGATACTCATATTCATGCTTTAAGGAGAATATATTTAAAATATTTGGAAGAAAACATTGCATCAAATGGTTTCACACCTACTACAAAATTTAAAAAAACTGAGAAAATGGAAACTGAGACAGTGAAACTTGCAGATAATTGTGATGAAATTCATGAATCTTTCAAGGAATGTTATTTATTTTCAAGCTCCTTCAACATAAAGGTGGATGTTCAAAGATGCATAGAAGCACCAAAAGTGTTTAAATTGAGATCACGAGATGATGCAAATGTTCAGGTGTTGGTGAAATCTTTTTTAGAAAAAATTCAAACATCATTGCTCGATTCTCTCTTGATTCCATTTGATAAAAATGAGCCTGATCCACTAGTAAACCATGTGAAAATTGTAAATGAGACAGATATAAATGCTATAAATGTCAACTTTTGGATAGTTGATGGCCAACATACCATTCAAGCTGCCAAAGAAATTATAACAAATCCTAAGTATAGTGTATCTGCAGAGGAAAAAAAAAAGTATAAAGAACGTTCTGCTCGATTCTTGGATCCATCAGTTGATCCCAGTGTTCTGATTCACATTTGTTGTCAATTAAATTCTGCAAATAATTTCTTCTTCAAAACTCCTTTCATTGATTGTGTGTTCTCTGCACGACAGTTCTTAATTGATAATGACAAATTAAAGAAAAGGAGGATTGGAAATTCTAAGACATCAGATGACAAGGTATGTAATTTTAATTATTTTTGCACCCAAACTATTTTAATAATGGATTTTTATTATTATATATTGACTTAATTAATTTCATAATATTATTCATATTTTCATATATACATTGAATTCTTATTAGTTTATGTTTGTTATTTTTAACAGGTTGACAATGAAATGTTGTGCTCCTTCTTTGATTGTCCACTTTCAAATTTTGCTGATAAAAAAATTCTTTTATATCTTGATCAACCTGTTTGGGATAAATGGGACACTGTTTTTAATTGTTACCAATTAGGTACATTGGACTGTTCTCCAAGCTAACCTGGTTCTCAAAAGTACAAGATAAATCATCTAAATACTTTGACAGCTACTTCTTTTCACCCCCTTCAGGGATTAACCATTGAAGAAATTGGCTCTGTAGTAGATAAGATATTGGATGGAACCGTTTGGTTTTCTATTCCATCGAACCATCCAACTGATGCCATAAAGTTAAAAAAGAACAATCTTGGATGCAATGGTTCAATACTGTCAAAGTCACGATAAAAAATTGAATGATAAGGCTTTAACCACATCCAACATTCTTGAGCATTATGAAATAAATGATATCATATTTGCCAATTTATGTACAACTGTTGAAGGGTCTACTTATGTAAAAGGATCACGGAAAACAAAAATAGAGTCCTTTTCTCAGCAAGCATGTGAAGTACTCAACAGATTAATAATTGGATCGAAAAATGTTCAACAAGATGACAACTTTGAATTTGGGTGCCAGTTTGGGGGCCCTAGTCTTCTCTCAACACTTTTGCACTCTTTCCCTTCTCTGGTTGAGCC
>LPNX011040749.1:4376-22219 GCA_001517045.1 Pseudotsuga menziesii | reverse complement strand
AGCTTAAGTGTGTTACTTTTCATGAGGTAGTTTTTCATCTGACACAACCACATTGTCATCAATCACATTGCACCATAATGGAAATCTAGCTTGAGTTGGTTTTCGTTCTTAAAACATTGCATTGTGAGTGAAAGGTGATGTGTGTTAGTTCTCATAAGGTAGCTTTCTATATAAAACAACCACATTGTCATCAAATATATCACACCATGATGGAAATATAGCTGGAGTTAGTTTTACTTTTAACAACATGGCATGATGAGATAAAGTTAATGTGTGTTATCTTTCATAAGGTAGTTTTTCATCTACCACAACCACATTTTTATCAATCACATTGCACCGCAATGGATATCTACTTGGAGTTAGATTTCGTCCTTAAATCATTGCATGGTGAGTGAAATCTAATGTGTGTTAGCTTTCATAATGTAGTTTTTCATCTAGCACAACCACATTGTCATCAATCACAATTCACCATGATGGAAATCTATTTGGAGTTACCTTTCATTCTTAAGACATTGCACGGTGAGTAAAAGCTAATTTATTAGCTGTCATAAGTTAGTTTTCCATCTAACACAGCCACATTGTCCTACATTATACCTTGATGGAAATTTAGCTGGAATTAACTTTCCTTCTAACAAGATGTCATGATAAGTGAAAGCTAATGTGTGTTAGTTCATTGCACCATGATGGAAAGTTAGCTGGAGTTAGTTTTTGTTCTTAAAACATTGCACGTTGAGTGAAAGTTAATGTGTGTTAGTTTTCATAAGGTAGTTTTCTATCTAAAACAAACACATTGTTATCAAATACATAACAAGATGATGGAAATCTAGCTATAATTAGCTTAACTTTTAACAACATGTTAGTTGTCGTTCTTAAAGAATTGTACAATGAGTGAAAGAAAATGTGTGTTAGCTCATTACACCAAGATGGAAATCTAGCTCGAGTTAGCTTTTGTTTTTAAAACATTGCACGGTGAGTGAAAGTTAATGTGTGTTAGAATTCATAATGTAGTTTTCTATTTAAAAGAGTCACATTGTCATCAAATACATAACACCATGACGGAAATCTAGTTGAAGTTAGCTTTATTCCTTCAATCATTGCACGATGAGTGAAATCTAATGTGTTAGTTTTCATAATGTAGTTTCCATCTAACACAACCACGTTGTCATCAATCACAATGCACCATGATGGAAATGTAGTTGGAGTTAGATTTCATAAGATAGTTTTTTATCTAACACAACCAAATTGTCATCAAATACATTACACCATGATGGAAATCTAGTTGGAGTTAGTTTTCTTCCTAACAACATGGCAAGATGAGTGAAAGCTCATGTGTGTTAGCTCATTACACCATGATACAAATCTAGCTTGAATTAGTTTTCTATCTAACACAACCACATTGTCACATTGCACTGTGAGGGAAATCTAATTGGAGTTAGATTTCAACCTTAAATAATTGTATGGTGAGTGAAATCTAATGTATGTTATCTTTCATAATGTAGTTTTCCATTTAGCAAAACCACATTGTCATCAATCAACATGCACTATGTTGGAAATATAGCTAGAGTTAACTTTCGTTCTTAAAACATTGCACAGTGAATAATAGCTAATGTGTGTTAGCTTTCATAAGGTAGTTTTTCGTCCAACATAGCCACATTGTCATCAAATACATTACAACATGATGCAAATCTGGCCGGAGTTAGCTTTTATTCTAACAACATGGCATGATGAGTGAAAGATAATGTGTGTTAGCTTTCATAAGGTAGTTTTTCATCAACACAACCACATCATCATTGATCACATAACACCGTGATGGAAATCTAGCTAGAGTTAGCTTTCGTCCTTGAATCATTGCATAGTGAGTGAATTCTAATGTGTGTTAGCTTTCATAATGTAGTTTTCTATCTAGCACATCCACATTGTCATCAATCACAATGCACCATGATGGAAATCTAGATAGAGTTAGCTTTCGTCCTTAAAACATTGCACAGTCAATAAAGTTAATGTCGGTTAGTTTTCAGAAGGTAGTTTTCCATCTAACACAGCCACATTTTTATCAAATACATTACATCATGATGGAAATATAGCTGGAGTTAGCTTTCCTTCTAACAACATGGCACTATAAGGGAAATCTTTTGTTTGTTAGCTCATTACACCATGCTGAAAATCTAGCTGGAGTTAGCTTTCCTTTTAACAACATGGCATGATGAGTGATAGCTAATGTGTATTAGCTTTCATAAGGTAGTTTTCCATTTAACACAATCACATTGTCATCAAGCACATTGCACCATGTTGAAAATCTAGCTGGAGTTAGCTTTCATCCTTAAATCGTTGCACGGTAAGTGAAATCTAATGTGTGTAAGCTTTCATAGGGTATTTTTCCATCTAGCACAACCACATTGTTATCAATCACAATGCACCATGATGGAAATCTAGCTAGAGTTGGTTTCCATTCTTAAAACATTGCACAATGAGTAAAGCTAATGTATGTTAGTCTTCATAAGGTAGTTTTTCATATAACACACCCACATTGTCATCAAATACATTACACCATGATGGAAATCTAGCTGGAGTTAGCTTTCCTTCTAACAAGATGGCACTATAAGGGAAATCTTATGTGTGTTAGCTCATTACACCATGATAGAAATCTAGTTGGAGTTAGCTTTCATTTTAACAACATGGCACGATGAGTGAAAACTAATGTGTGTTAGTTTTCATAAGGTATTTTTCTATGTAACACAACCACATTGTCATCCATCACATTGGGTTGTGTTGGAAATCTAGCTGAAGTTAGCTTTCATTCTTAAATCATTGCACGGTGAGTGAAATCTAATGTGTGTAAACTTTCATAGTGTAGTTTTTCATCTAGCACAACCACATTGTCATCAATCATAATGCACCATGATGGAAATCTAGCTGGAGTTAGCTTTCGTTCTTAAAACATTGCATGGTGAGTAAAAACTAATGTGTGTTAGTTCTCATAAAGTAGTTTTCCATCTAACACTGCCACATTGTCATCAAATACATTACACCATGATGAAAATCTAATTGGAGTTAGCTTTCCTTCTAACATGGCACTATGAGTGAAAGCTTATATGTTAGCTCATTACACCATTATGAAAATCTAGCTGGAGTTAGCTTTCTTTTTAACAACATGGCACAATGAGTGAAATTATCATTACCAAGTGGTTTTGTCATTATGTCAATATTTGCTCTGCTGTAGGACAATAATAAAGGCAAATGTCTTGATTGTCAACCAACTATCTGATGTAATTGTGATGAACTTCAATATGCTTAGTTATGGCATGATAGACAGAATTTTTTTCCATTTTGAGAGAACTCTGATTGTCATAGAAAAGTTAGGTTATCACTGCTTGGTCAAGTTGAAGATTGACCAATATTCTTCGTAACCACATTGCCTCACAACCTGTACTGAATTCTGCCTTGTATTTTTTTGTCAATGGAGGATAAGGCAACTGTAGCTTGTAGATTAATTTGCCATGAAATTACCTTCCTAAACCAAGAGTGAACACATAACCTGTTTCTAACTTCCTTGTATCAACTGATCCAGCGTAATTGAAATCAATATGCTCTGCTAGCATGGAGTCAAAATATCTCTGATATAGAATGCCAAAGTCAAGGGCCCCTTTGAATATTGACGGACTCATTTTGCAACTTTCCAATGTAACTCTTCAGGATTAGACATGAATTGAGAAAGAGACAAATCACTAAAAAACATAGATCTGATTGGGTGGTAGTAAGATAAATCAAACTACCAACAAATTTCCAATACAATGACTCGTTGACTAGTGGTGAGTCTGTGTAAGTTGAGAGTTCTATGCCAACTTCCATAGGTGTATATGTAGGATTACATTCAGTCATTCTGAATTTTTTGAAGAGTGCTTTGGCATACTTGACTTGTGATAGAAAGATAGCGTGCTTAGATTGCAAAAATTCTACACCGGCTAAACAATAGTGAAGCAGGCTTTAATTAGTAATTTCAAAAATAGATCAAATATCAAATTTCACCTGTTGAATCTTGTTGGCACTGCTTTTGGTGATGGAAAGACCATCAACATAGAAAAAATAAGATCAATATATCATCGTCACTATTTTTGACGTAGCAAGTGGGTTCATAATAGGTTTTTCTAACTCTAGAATCTCTAAGGTATTGATCAAGTTTGAAATACCAGGCTTGAGGAGCCTGCTTGAGTCCATACAAGGACTTTACCATCCATACAAGGAATTTACCAACCAACAAATCAAATGTTTCTTTCCAAAAAAATGAAACCCTTGCGGTTACATCAAGGCACTTTTAACATCCATCTATATATCTTCCATCCAGAATGACAAAAAATGGAGATAACTAGTCGAAAAGTTACCATTTTCACTGTGGGGGCAAATATTTCTTCATAGTACACCCCTTCATCTTGTGCATATTCATCTTGTGTAATAAGGAACTTGTTCTTGAATGGGCAACAATTTCCCATACATTACTTAGTACTATCCATAGATTTACCATCATCACAGAAGAATGATATTTTCTCATCTACAACATCTCTATTAATCACAATTTTGTTCGTAGAAACATCCAGTTATTCATTAGGAACATTTTTCCTTGGGAATATTTGCAAAAGCAATACAACTGAAAATACGAAAATCTCTTACAAAAGGTTTTCTACCTAACCATGAATCCTCAGGAGTGATATCCTACAAATATTTACAAGGAGTTTTGTTAAGGATGTAAACCACAACATTCACTGGTTTTTCCCAGTATGGCTATGGTACATTCTGGCTGTGCACCATGCACTTTGCCATCTCCACAACTATCTTATTCCTCCTTTCCATGATTCCATTTTGTTGTGGAGTGTATGGAGTGGTATAGCGCCTATGTACCTTCCCTTTTGCAAGATTCTTTGAACTAAGTTGAAACAAACTCACCTCCATTATCATATCCTAAAGCTTTCAGTTGTTTACTTGTTTGTTTCTCTACCAAAGCTTTTCACGTTACAAAATTTGAACAACAACTTGACTTATTATTCATAAAACAAACCCTAATTTTCCTTGAATAGTCATCAACCAGTAATAGGAATTACTTATCTCCATATATTGTAAGTGTTTTCATTGGACCATGCAAATCAACATGTACTAGGTCCAAAACTCATTTGGCTTGCCATGTTTTATTGTCAGTATCAAATGAAAGCCAATGTTGTTTTCATAACTGACAGCCTGCACGTATCTCTAACAATCCTGCACATACCTCTAACAATCCTGAATGGATTGAAGACCATCCACCATATTAGTCTTATTAAGTACAAATAAATATTGATAACTTAGGTGTCCATACCTTTAATGCCAGAGTACATTTGTATTCTCTACCACAACTGGTGCATGTGCCTTGTTGTTTTTAGAATCAACCAGTCTATACAACCCTTTTTCACCAATACAAACTATAGTCACCTTGTTATCACGAGAGTAGTGACCATATATTTGCTTCCTTTAAAATTTACAAAAATATTAGGGTTCCTAGTTATCTCACTAATAGATGAGATTTTTGCTCATGTTAGGAACATATTGAACATTTTTGAAAGTATAAGTTAAAGTATTGTTCAATATGACATGAACAACCTCACATCCTCTAACATAGTGAGTCCATCCATCACCCAAAGCAGTAGATTCGCTATTACTCTTATCTTTAATGAAATTTACATACCAGTTTCTGTGACACTTGTAGTGGTGAGATGCACCTAAGTCAAATACCAGGCTATAGACTTAGTTGATTGATTATGTAATTCCACAAATGCAAAATCACCCACTGCTTCTTCTTCACCTCTTTCGGCAACATTTGCATGCCTTGATTTCATGACCGAGTAAAAGTATCAATGAGTAGGTGACAATTCTAAGAGTTTGGAGCATTTACAAATCCAGTTGCTTACATATGATTCCAACCAAATAGGAGTATGAGTCTTTCAAGGAGACAAACGTTTCCAGCATCCAAATCTAGCTCCAGCAAGATGGTAAAAAGCCTATTATTACTTAGCTAAGCAAAGTAAGTTGTCCAAAGAACTACACTGCAGTATGAAATCTTAGTTTCCAACATCACCACAAATACTATCATATTGAGAGCTCAAATCCTTCAAATAGGGTTTTTAGTATTGTCACCTTAAGAGTTCGAGAGCCTTCAAAGAGTCAAGGTTGATTTTCAATCTAGAGTATCATTTCCCATAAAGCGCAGAGATATACATATTCATCGAATATACCATCAATTACCATTGATGGCTTCAGAACAACTTAATGGCCCCATGGAAAATATTCATCCTACCAATAGGGAACATGTTCAGCCCAATCTCCTAGATTTAGTTCTAGATTGTTTGGATTATATTCCCAAATCAGAACTAATAATGTTCATCTAAATAAAGATTTATTTCCTAAGTTATAAATTTATACAAGAGAGCATTCTAGGTTGTTGTCTACTATAGATTTAAAACATGGGGCTTTTAATATGATAATACTATAGCTAACATGCACAGAAGGAAATAATATTGTTGACAAGTATAAGGCCACTAAGTACATCAATGACCTCAATGCGTCCCACTGATAACATATAGTGGAATAGGAATACTAGGGAGATGATCTTTAGGGATGTTCTCATATCAACCATGAATGTAAACAAGTTGCGGCATACAGTTCACATGATAGATAGATGACTCAAGCATGATAAGGTCGCTAAAAATTCCAAGTAATTGAAAATTACTGAGCTCATGGAGTATAAGTTACGTGGGGATTAGACCCATAAAACCCCACTCCTGTGCAAAACCTATTAAAGGAAAAGGATAATGGAATCCAATCTCTAAATAAG
The DNA here is from genome assembly GCA_001517045.1 of Pseudotsuga menziesii. Taxonomy (NCBI): domain Eukaryota; kingdom Viridiplantae; phylum Streptophyta; class Pinopsida; order Pinales; family Pinaceae; genus Pseudotsuga; species Pseudotsuga menziesii. The sequence continues at coordinate 15,363 of LPNX011040749.1, read as the reverse complement.
AAATTGAAAGTCTCGACAAAATGACATGTTCATACATCAGATATATTGGAATCCAAAGAGGAGAAGGACCAAATGGTAAAATTTGTTTAGGAATACAAAGAGAGAGTATAAATATTGGAGAAAGAATCCAATGATATAAAATTGGATAATTATAATTTAATATCTGCGAAGGGAACTGCACTCCATTCATCGTCTTTAGCCTATCCAACTGATTAGCTTGCAAACATTTTATGAGATATGACCTTCAAGAAATTAGAACTTAGCAAGGTTAAAGAATACTTATGAAAAATGAAGATGAGGTAGGGCTCCTAAGAGATTTGGCACAAAAAATACACTCTGCCATCACTGGCTTACATGAGACCAAGATCAAGTTGCAAAAATAAGTAGATCACGTTATAAATAAGCTCATATGGAATTCCCTTTTAAAAGGATAAAAACACTTGGTTTGGGATCAAATAGCCATCACCCTCACCAAGCATTGGATCTATTTCACTATTGTTGAATATGAGTGACCCTAGCTTCTACTACTATGAAAGATATCAAGAGTACATTGGCTTAGTTGGAAAAAAAACCAAATATTTCCAAATATATCATAGACATCCTGAACACTAGAACCAATGAGGAGTTGAAAGCATTGACAATAATATATACAAAAAAGACCAACATGGATGTCTCTAATTTGATTAATAAAAGGAATATATCTCAAATAAAACAGGGAAAAGCAACCCAACTAGAAAGGGATGCAAATTCATTCAAATCCATCTTTGAAAATATTGTAAGTGAAGGTCTCCCATCCCCTTAGGATGGTAAATGGGATTTATATCCCAAACAACATTATGAAAATCTGATTGCATTTTGCTAGAATAAAAACTTGAAGTTTTAAGATGTATATGGAATTATTAAAGGGAAGAGTGTACATGATAAGCTTATCAAGAACAGGCCCCTTTAACACAAAGAAAATGTAGATTTAGAGCCGCTGCTATGGATAGCCAATACATATGTTGCTGAAAAATACACCTAGATCTGTTAATACTCCTTTTACTGCAAGTTTGAAAGTGAAATAGTCCACAAATTGCCCACTAAATTCTGTGCTAGTGCTGCCAAGGATAATTCTGCTTATACAGAGCTTGTTCTGCTGAGTTTAAGACTAATTTAAGGCTGCCATGAATGCCCTTGGTCAATTCTGTTAGTGCCTCATTCCTGCTACAGGATCCTCTTAAAAGGAGGAGCGATTTACATGCCTTCTTTTGCCAGACCTGAAAGTTCTAATAGACCGGTCCATTATTAACAGGCCAAACATCAGGTGAAGATGCAAATGACTGTAAGCAATATTGAATATAGTTATCAAGTTTGCTAGGTTTTCAAACTACTGAAATTGGTCACCACAAATTGACCATTGGATGTAGTAAGCATAGTTGAGCTATCGTTCATTGGAAAAAACTGAACAAATTGGCCTGTAAGTGATACAACAGGTTTTCTCACTATCATCAAGTTTTTTGACATAGCTTTTAAAATTATTCCTTTCAATAATAGCTTCCATATTCCTGCCAACCATCTCACCTTGACTCAGACTTCTAAGCCCTTCAATCGGTTGCCAAAATTGCAACAAAGAATTTCTTACTTTGGGTGTTATGTTAACTCTTTATGACTGATTACCTCTCCATGAATGAACTGCAATGCTCTCGAAAGTGTCCGATTTTGACCAGAATGTCCATCATGAATTTGAGCTATAATTTCCATCCATCATCATGCTAATTGCAATACAAACATTCATAAACAGGCTACTCCAGAGTTATCTTACCATCAGGAATATATTCAGCAGATGGACCAGCAAATCTCTCCACCCAATGTTTAAGATTCTTAGTTTCTTTGTAGCATAGACCTTTCTCTGCAGCCATAGAAACAACAGTCTTGGAACTCCACTCATCATTTGACCCTGTTGCTGTGCAAAATCCAACCGTGCCATAGGAGTTGAAACCCCAAATTCTGCTTGGATGCTTGCAATTGAGTTGGCATGGCAGATTTAGGAAAATATAAGTCTTCAATCACACAATCACCAATATACCATGAAGATCTCATGCTAGGGCATCATCATAATATGCAGAATAATCTAAACATCAAACACTTAGGCCATCCATGTTTTTCAAGACTCTAAGCTTTAAAATCTAGAATCTCAATATCAAATGAATCTAATAAATATTCAAATGTTTATATGGAACCCTGTCCTGCGTTAATGGAGAATGAAGACCGCCACAGCCATGACCACCACCACGGCCATGACCACCACCACATGGAATCAAACCATGTCCAGCATCCAAACCCCATCTGTCTTACATCTTTGGCGAACCAAGGCAAACACCACCTGAAATCAAACGTTGTCCTGCGTCCATGGCCTAGCCACCACTTGAAACTGAACATTGTCCTGCATCCATGAGCCTACAAATCAAGGACGAAATGAGAGAAGTTTACCCTAAGATCCATAAATAAGGGCGAAATATCAAATTTTTAACCTATCATCCATAAAATCCAGGCGAACCATCTCCATTTCTCCTCCAAAACTGGAAATTTTTGGCGATTTAACCTCCATTATAGAAGAAATCCAGGTGAATGTCCGATTTTCCCCATCGACGGATGGGCTAAATTCCATTGTATGAATTTTCATAGTTTAACTGCACAGGCTATTTAATTGGGGAAAATTATATATAAAATAAAAAATGGGCTAATTTATTAAATTAAAAAAAAACCATTTTAATATTAAAAATTCACCCACCTTTTTTTGGGCACCCCTTAAAATTCGCCTATGGGCTATAATTCGCCCCTAAAATCATCCCTGCCTTCAATAGAGTTAGCCACCCCTTTCTCCTTCAGGTAATGCATAAATTTGGTTTCAGTTCAGATTTTATCTCCTGGGTCAAGGCCTGTATCAGCAAGCTGTGGATAGCCCCTTTAGTCAACGGCAGAGCTACTCCTTTCTTCCAAGCCTTGAGAGGTCTGAGGCAAGGCTTCCCACTCTCCTCGTTGCTTTATGCCATCCAGGCTTCAGTACTTAGCTTTCAGCTGGAAAATGCCAGGCTTGAGCAGGATCTCCCCGGAATTAGGATGGCCAGAGGCACAAAAGATATCAATCACGCGCAATTCGTGGATGATACTATATTGTTGGGGGGAGCCAGTCAAATCATATCCCGCCATTTCAAGTCTGAATTGAATCACTATTGCCATGCCTCTGAAAGCGAAATCAATTTTAGGAAAAGCCTGATCTATGGATGGAATATCAATCCTAGAGAAATGCTAGATATCTCTCGGATTCTCAATGTGGATGGTGTTGTTTCCTGGGAGTCCTTCAACTATCTAGGGATCTCCATCTTCAAATCCAAACCCAAGAGTTCCGCCTGGAACCCAATTGTGGAGAAAATCAAAAGGAAAATCCATGGTTGGGGGTCAATTTGGTTAAATTTGGCTGGGAAGGTAGTCTTAATAAAGGCAGTCTTGAATAGCTACCTACTCTATCAGAGCTCTCTTCTCATAGCTCCGGCCAAATTAATCTCACAGATCGAAGGATTGGTTAGATCCTTTCTCTGGAAAAGTGGCAATGCTAGGGGAGGCAAAAAATTTGCACTGGTCAGCTGGAAAATAATTAAATTACCCAGGCCAGAGGGCGGTCTTTACATCAGAGATCTTAGAAACCAAAACTTGGCTATGGGAGCCAAACTGCTCTGGAACTTGATCGCCCCCAAGCCATCTTGGTGAAGTCAGGTGTTGAAAGCCAAATACTTCAGTGGATTGAGGCTTAGATGCCTTGATGGCACCCATGTGAATCAGAAAGGTTCTTCAATTTACAATATCTATCTCAAAGCATTGCCACAGTTCAAAGATGAGTTTTATTGGGTCCCTGGCAATGGGAAATCGATTAATCTCTGGCATGACAAAATTCTAGGGAAGACCCCTCCCCAAACTCCACGTCTGTAGGAGAGATTGGCCACACTGGGGATGAACACGCTATGGGACATATCCATTTGGGAGTCTACGTTGCCTAATTGATGGGCTAGCTAGAATATGCCGGACTGTCCTCTTGATCTAGACGCTGAGAAATTGCAACTTACCAACCATCTGGTTGGGCTGGCATTGGTAGCCGAAACCAAGAGGGATCGTCGTGGTTGGGGGAGGCATACTGGCAGTTATTCAACGTCAGAGGGATATCAAAGATACGCTGCGAATTATAATGTTCCTGTAAACCCATGTGTATGGAATAATCTTTGGAACTGCAACACTCTACAAAAAATCGATATGTTCACTTGGTCGCTGATGCATGAGAGAGTGCTCACCGGTGAGAACTTGGAGAAAAGAGGAATTGACGGCCCCTTTCGATGCCCATTATGCACTGAAGCCTCAGAAAATATTAGACACTTATTTCTAAAGTGCCCCTATACTATTTCGGTTTGGGATGATGTGTTGAAGCTGTTGGGAGGTGGAGTACATTTGCCATATACAATTCAGGCCTATTTTACTAGTTGGGAAACTCTGTATCAAGGTGAGCTGAACCACAAAAATGGAGTTAGAGCCTCTTGGCTGAAACTCCCCAAGTTAATTTGCTGGTGCATATGGAATGAAAGAAATCACAGAATATTTCAGGAGAAGGCTCAACCAGTATGGAAGATAGCTATCAAGGTTAATGCCCTGCTCGGTGAGATGTCCTACTGCAGCATAGATGCCATCCCACTGTCCTGCTACAGCATAGATGTTTGATAGAGCCACATAAGGTGTGGATTTTTGGATATCCAATTCAATGAGGCATTCTGCAACAAATTCCCCTAGCTTTATATTCTTATGGATTCTACATGCAGCGATGAAATAACTCCACACAATATAATCAGGTTTTATTAGCATTCTATTGATAAAGTTGTGTGCCTTATCCAGGTGCCCAGCTCGGCCGAAAGGGTCAACCATGCAAGCATAGTGCTCCATTGTGGGTGTAATCTGATGATAGTGACTCATGCAATTAAAGTATTGCAGGCCACTAGGCCTGAATGGCAGCACGCAGACATAACTCCGACAAAGGCAACATGATCCGGTGATATTCCACAGTGCTACATTTGTTCGAAGAGCCTTAGGGATTCCTTACCAAAGCCATGCACACCATAGCCTGCAATCTTTGTGATCCATTTTGTCAAACAAATCCACTCTTGATTACTTCTCATGGATCTCCAAGCCCTGTTCCAATGCTACCAGATCAGCACATGCTGCAATAACACTAGCAAGAGTCATTGGGTTTGGCTTCATGTCATGCCTTTGCATTTCTCAAAAAAGCTTCAGGGCCTCTTCATTTCGGCCATTATGTACATATCCTGCAATCATTGCATTACATGATTCCACATTTCGTAGTGGCATTTTTTTAAAGAGCTTCAAATCCTCATCAACATGCCCATCCTGTGCATATCCTGTAATCATTGCAGTCCAAGAGACTAGATTCATCTCGGGCATCTTCTCAAATAGTTTGTAAGCTTCATCAACACGCCCATTTTGAGCATAACCCAAAATCAATGATGTCCAAGAGATGGTATGGACATTCTAGTGTGTTTCAAATCAATTCAATTACATGTTTCTGTATGAATCAATGAATATTTATGTGAGGATTGGCAGTTAAATTACTATAAGTATCCAAGAGATGGTATAGTTGAAAGAGTGTGGTATGCAGGTATTGCATGGGTAACCTCTATCATGCACATCCTGTAATATATATTTGTTGGAACTTCAAAATGATGTTCCATGTTATCTTCACTCTCATGTTTGTGAATGTGTGCATATACTCTTTTAAACCAACAAGATTCAAGTTTTGCACATCCAATTTCACTTTAGGTGTTATTTACAAAAGTGCGATGGCATTATCTTTTCTCCAGAATTGTGTATAATGTTGTATTCTAGCACTTTTGGTTGGATGTGTACATTCATTTATAACGAAATTGTAGTTAGAGATGCATGTTAGATCCCCTTGCTACTACAATGATTGCTTAAGGGAAATTTTGCTCTTTGATCTAGTTGGGGACAATAAGAAGTGTTGTAATTGTATCCTTGATCCAATTGATGCTAGCATGTATGTTTTGGCTATAAGTATGAGCTCCACCTATGCAAAATTCTAAAATTGTCAAATTCCTCACCTTGATTTGGTCAAGGCTAGCTAAAGCATACTATGTTGCATATAATACTCACCTTGATCTGACCGTGGTGAGAAAGGAATTTTTTGTTGCAGGTTTGCATATTTCTTCTCACCTTGAGTTAGTCAGGTTTTTTCAAAAATAGAAAAAAAAAACATTGCTATTTTTGCAAATCAATCCCACCTACATTAAATTATGTATGCTGGTTTTCAGAAAAAAATACCTCTGTTTGTTTAGGCTAAATTGTACACACCCTGCAGTCATCACAGTCCAACATACCACATTTCACTCGAGCATTTCATTAAAGAGCTTCACGGCCTTGTCGAAAATCCCATTCTTCACATATCCTGCAATCATGGCAGTCCATGGCACCACATTCCTTTCAAGCATCTTTTGAAAGAGCTTAATAGCCTCATCGAAATACCCATTTTGGGCTTACCCAGTAAACATACTATTCCATGAAACCAAATTTCATTCAGTCATTTTGTCAAACATTTTGCATGCAACTTCTACAAAACCACATTTTGCAACACATGTCTACAAAACCGTTTCCCAAAAAAAAATTGGATTGTACTTCACTTCTTATTATTTCATGATGAAATTCCTTACCGTATTTAAAATCCAACAAACTTGGAAAGGCTGGGAGAATGTTGGCTAAGGTGAAGGAAATTGGCTGGATGCCCACTCTCCGCGTTCGATCAAATGGTGATAGCACTTCCTCATGCAGCCCATTCCTGCAATAAGCTGCGATCATGACAGTCCATAAGACAATGTTTCACTTTAGCATTCGACCAAAAACCATGTGAACATCGGCCAAAACTCCGCACTTGGCTCATACTAGCAAAACCTTGTTCACTAAAAATTCCTTGCCGTATTTAAAAGCCAACAAACTTGGACAGGCCGGGAGAATGCTGGCGAAGGTGAAGGAAATTGTCTGGATGCCCACTCTTTGCGTTCGATCAAACGGTGATAGCACTTCCTCATGCAGCCCATGCCTGCAATAATCTGTGATCATGACAGTCCATAAGACAATGTTTCACTTTAGCAGTCCACCAAAAACCATGTGAGCATCGGCCAAAACTCCGAACTTGGCTCATACTAGCAAAACCTTGTTCACTAAAAATGTGTCACCAGATTCATATCCTATGTGAATAATGTGGGAATGAACTTGTTTTCCTTCGAGGTAGAGCTTTGTTGTTTACACAGGCCTGCGATAAGATTGCATCAACAGAAGAATCTAGGAGAATTCCTCGGTTTTGCACGAGATGCAGAGTGTTGAGTGCATCTTTCAAATGGTTCCTCACACTAAATTTTCTATAGTCTCGATGCATATCGACAAAGGACAAGCATTCAGTTACATATCGCATTTCAAGAGAGGCTTTCACCACTCCCCTTGGTTGTTTTCCTGTAAATGGGCCCCATTGGGGAGAGGCTAAGCGACTTCCATCAGTTTCACATAGCCGACCAGACCAGGTCCCAACCATAATCTTCATGATCATAATCATAAATATTCATAATCATCATATGGAGAAAAAATGGAAATCGCCAATGTAATTTGTTTTCCAAGGCTAGGTTCGGCCTAGGTAAACCCTAATGACCCAATCTTGGATTGAAAACCATATTACCCATGAAACTATGCAAATCCTATGTATTATTTATGTCAACGCATTTCCAATGGCCTTAATCATTTCAAGATCCATTGTGAGGAAATGATGCGTAAAAATAATGGATCTCGATATGAAAGAAGGAACATTTTGTGAGATTAGCATAAATATAAGTACTCTTTTGGAGTTTATGAATAGATTAATATATAATTAAGGAATAGTTGAACAAAAGTTTCTAAGTACTTATGAAATAAGGAATAACTGAACGAACTTCTCTAGGTATTTATGAAATTTACTATTTATGAGATTCATTATTTATGAGATTCATTAATACTATAGGCACATTAGTCAACCTGAAAGGAACCACCACAAGCCCACAATTCTTAAATCAAAATGTAAAAGCAATTTTCATGATATTTGCATCCTTTATTTATAGATTATCATACCCCAATCATAGAACAATACTAAAAAACATTGTGGCCCCATTAATATAATAAAAAAAATCATAGCTATAAGGAAATGGATATTGATTATATATGGTGGCCTTAATATTCAACTCTATGTAATCTATACACAACATCTAGGATCCATCCTTCTTCCTCACAAAAGATAATCGGTGTTCCCCAAGGTGACATGCTAGGTTGGATTAGCTCTAAATCCAAAAAATTGTTCATATGCATTTGCAACTAATGCAATTCAAGCATGGGCATAAGGGAACTTATATATGGTATTTGGTTCAACAAATAACACCAAATCACAATTGGGAGGAAGTCCATGCAACTCTTCAAGAAAAACATTTGGAAATTATGACAAGATGGGATATTGAGTCAAAACTATGCCACCACAATATGTACCTAGTAGCCCTTCTTGGGACTTATTTTCAACTACAATAATGATACAAATTGCAAGGATACAACCATGTTTGTACCTCTCAAGACCTTTTCCTTCCCTTCATCATCTAAGAAATGAAGTAACTTTCTTATGTAATCTAGCAGAATTGAATGCACCTCCAACCAATCCATGCCTATGATTAGATCATAATATCCCATTGCTTTCTATCATTGGGCTATGTGAGTCACATGCACTCCAATATACAATTCCATCAATCTAGACCCCTACTTGACTCCTGAGGTCATCTCAATGATGTTAAAATCATATTTCCTAATAGCCACCAAGCCACATCTATACAATGCATCTGGTAAAATAAATCTCTCAGATGTGGTTCTTGGATCAATTAAAATAGAAAGAGTAACATCCTTTCTTTTACTTGTGATCTCCAAGCATGTTAACTAGTGCACATGGTTGTTCATTTCTATATGGGTTTGGTGATCTCTCCCAACATCTCCCAACGTGGTGTAATTCTTAATAAATATAGCTCTAGTGATCTCCCTTTGTAAAATTTCTCAAAATGGGTCGCTCCACATGTCCAACAACCTCCTTTTAAATATGTTCAATGTGTTCTCGGTTGGGAAAGATTAGTTCAAGCACTACTCTACTGAGTATGTTGAGGGAAATAATTGTTACATTGTATGATAAGTATGAATGGTGGTTAATTACACCTTGGTTGGTTCTTTATAACCCCCATACCGTTTCCTCCTGGTTCGTCTTTATGCCATAAAAAGTATGGTTTGGAACTTCCTCATAGCAAATGACTTTGATTTGTTCCTCTAGCAACACTTCCCTTGATGGACATACTCAATTTGTAAAAAATGTGTTCACATTTAGTTTCTATGTATTTAAATGAGGAGCATGCCTTGGCATCTCTCTGAATTGGGCCTCGTACTCTGGCACCATCTAATTGGCTTGATACAACACATTGAAATCATTCAAACGAGACTATAAAATATTCTTAGAAAGTTACCTCTAGCATAAATGTTCCTTAGACAACTCCCATGTGATCATGGATGTCTCAAGACTAAGTTCCAGCTCCATAAGTTGAAATATGGCCTATCATGTTTTTTTATTACTAGAGTAATCCGTAAGTGAGGAAAACATTTCAATTCTCTTCAATAATTCTCCGTCTAGCTCTCCTTTCGTGGAACTCTAAAATTTTGTCAACTTCACCTTTTATAACTCCAATGATGCTCATCTCGAGGAAGGATTGTGAATCTCTCACTCTAAGTTGAAGTGGCCTCTCCTTCACTATGAAAAGAACTAGCTAAAGTATATATCATACTTTGGAAGGAACTAGCTAATATATATTATGTTTATGGGGACTCATCTGTCATAATCAATTGTGTAAATGGAAAAGCAACACTCTCAACCCTCGATCTAGATGCCTGGTGCCTCAATTCTATCAAACTCAAAGCTTACTTTCACAAGTTAGAATTCTAGCACGTCTATAGAAAACACAATGAGAAGGCATATAGTTTATCCAAGGAAGCGCTCCCCATGGCCATTGGCCTTCTCTCCTTCACAGAATACTATGAAGGAGAAACTATTGGGGAAGATAAGCTTTAGCTATTCTAAATTTGAGCTTGTACATACTACTCCCTGAACCATTAATAATGTATACTATTAAGTAATAGCTGAAGGGGACTCTTAGATATGCCTGGTGGTTCACATAGAAACTAGACTACAAAGTGGAATATCTATATTAATCAACATGAAGAAAATATAGCCATATATGTTCACAAACTCTGCCAATTCAAGGAGAGGCCACTTCAACTTAGAGCGAGAGATTCACAATCCTTCCTCGAGATTACCATCATTGGAGTTATAAAAGGTGAAGTTGACAAAATTTTAGAGTTCCATGAAAGGAGAGCTAGATGAAGAATCATTGAAGAGAATGGTAATGTTCTCCTCACTTAGGGATTACTCTAGTAATAAGAAAACATGATAGGCCATATTTCAACTTATGGAGCTTGAACTTAGTCTTGAGACATCCATGATCACATGGGAGTTGTCCAAGGAACATTTCTGGTAGAGGTAACTTTCTAAGGATTTTTTTTAGTCTCGTTTGAATGATATCAATGTGTTGTATCAATCCAATTAGATGGTGGCTGAGTACGAGGCCCAATTTAGAGAGATGCCAAGGCATGCTCCTCATTTAAATACATAGAAACTAAATGTGAACACATTTTTTACAAATTGAATATGACCATCAAGGGAAGTGTTGCTAGAGGAACACATCAAAGTCATTTTCTATGAGGAAGTTCCAAACCATAATTTTTATGGCATAAAGAGGAACCAGGAGGAAACGGTATGGGGGTTATAAATGGTATGGGGGCTATA
>LPNX011040737.1:708427-758018 GCA_001517045.1 Pseudotsuga menziesii | reverse complement strand
TGGAATACCCTATTTGAGATTCTACGTCTCAGGAGACCGAACCACTCAAAAATATCCTACTAGCACATTTTATTACAAACCCCGTGGGGCCATGGTCAAACTTATTCAAAATAAAAAATGACTAGCCAATATTGGCTAGACAAGCAGACGGGTCAACTGATACACTGGAATCAGACTTTGAACAAGTCTGTCAACTAGCTGCTCCTCAGGTAACCCAACTTATGGTACAAAAAGTTGGATAACAGGCTCGAAATAGTTGACTGTCGAAGGAAGAAAGTGCTTGTGTGCCCGCCGTTGTGGCATCCAAAAGCACTAAGTCCTCTGACGAGAAAGATTGCCGATGCCGATTAGGTCGTGCCACAGTAGATTTGGCCGCTGATCGGAGGAATATTGAAGATGTTGGGCCACCGTTGCAGCTGTTGATGAAACTTCTTCGCCGACGCAAAGTAGAGAATGGAGCCGATCCAGCAGTGAAGAAGAAGGCAAAAAGGAAAAAGGAAAAATTTCAAAAAAAATTCTAAGTAAAGAGAAGCCATCGAAAGAAGTTCGTGTTTGGTGTGCTGCTGTTGTGGAAGCCAAAGGCACTAGCCTGCCGATGAGAAAAGACCACTGACGCCGAAGTTTAAAATTTTTCTAAGGAAGGAAGACAATGTCCATCGAAAGAAGTTAGTGTTTGGTGTGCTGCTGTTGCGGAAGCCAAAGTCACTAGTCTTTTGATGTAAAAAAGTCTGCCGATACTGATCAGGTTGTGCCGCCGATTGGAAGAAGAAAGAAGATCAAGTTCCACCATTGTGGCTGTCCAATGGACTATCCTTCCGAAGGATAGTGGATCCGATTGCCAATGGAAAGGGAAAATTGAAAATTTTGGTTAAGTATAAAGACATCGAATAAAGTTAAAGCTTCCGACAGCCAATTGGTATGGTCATCGGAACCTGTAGTGGAATGAACGACCGCCGTTGCGGCTATCAAAAGGACTAACCTTCCGAAGGGTTAGAAGATCCGATTGCTGATGTTAGTGCTTAGCGGATCCGACAGCCGATGTACGTCGAAAAAATTTAGTTCTTTCGACCGCCGATACAGCGGAAAAGTTAGTCATTTTGACTGTCGAAACGTCGAGTCAATAGTTGAAATGAGATCCGATTCAATAGTTGAAATGGGATCCGATTCTACAAAGAGGAAATTTTGAGTTTTCAGTAGGATTTCTTAACGGATTTTGACCATTTTTCAGTGGTTTTTCCGTGAATTTTCAGGGCTGAAAATGAGAAAGTAGCAACAAAGATAGACATTCTTTGATGAAGAAAATCTAGTGTTTGGGAAAACTTGTAATTTTATAATTTTCCAAGAGAAGGTAAGTAATGCTGGTTTATATCAATGTTATGCATCTAACACTTGTGTTGCTAACATGTTTGCAGAATCATAGAAACCTTCCAGGGTAGTACTCCAGGTAGTGCAGTTTGACAAGTAAGTGGTGGTTCAGTATGAGAACCCATGATGGGTATGATGCTCGGGATTCTCATGAGCAAGCAGAAGATGCCATGGGAGAAAATGTCTGTAATAGAAATGATGACATAGAGTCTAATGGAAGGAGATTCCAAGAGACACCGTCGGATGTTGCTACCACTATGAGAAGCTTGATCAAAGCCCAGGAATAGCAGCATCAGTTGAATGCTGCAATGTTGCAGAGTTTGACAGACTTACATAGAAAGATAGACCCCGGACGAGGTACAGCAAGACCAGAAGGTAGTAAGAGAAGTACTAGGAGAAGGAGAAGGACTAGTGGATCATCTGATTCTGAAGAATCCAGCGGGGATTCAAGCTCTTCTTCTCGTAAAAGAAAGAGAAAGGGACACCATAGGGATTTCTCTCGAGATGAATTTAAGAAAGCTAAACCTCCTACATTTGATGGTGAGGTAAAGACTGGACAAGAGGCTGAAGCTTGGCTTCTTGGGATAAAGAAGTATTTTCAAGTGCATGATTATTCAGGAAACATGAAGGCAAGGGTTGCCATATTCAATTTGAATGGAAGAGCATCCATTTGGTGGGAACACTTCAAGCAAGTAAAGAGGATCAGTGAAAGGAGACTTAAGTGGAAACAGTTCAAGAAGTACTTCAAGCAGAAGTATCTCTCTGACAGGTATTATGATGACAAGATTAAGGAGTTCCATGAGCTGAGATTGGGACAGCAGACCATGGAAGAATATGCAAATAAGTTTTTGGAGCTGTTGAGGTATGTCCGGTACATCAGGGATGAAAAAGTGAAGGTCCGGCGTTTTCTGAGTGGATTACCTCAGTATTACAAAGGTAGAATCGAGTTTTATGAACCTATAACTCTTGAAGAAGCAATAAGGAAAGCTAAGTATTGTTATGAACAAAGCAAAGGTAAACCGGATTACCATAAGACATGGAAGGACAAGAAGAACGAGAAGTTTGACCAAAGGAAGAAAGGTTTCAAACCTTCTAATTTTAGGAATAAGCAGAAGCAGCCATCTCAAGCTGCGAGTAAGCCAGTTGGAGTGACCGAAGAAAAGCCTAAAGATCCACAACATAATAGAGGGCCACTTCAATGTTGGAAATGTGGAGGACCCCACATGCGCAGGAATTGTCCACTCGAGAATGAGAGTGCAAGGTCAGCTTATAACATTCAAGAAGCAGAAACAGTGGGTCAAGTAGAAAGGGCAGTCCCTAGGATCTATGCAGCATTGGAGGACCGCCAGGCAGATCACCAGTCAACTGTGGTTGAAGTAGCAAGTACGATTGTTGAGCAATCTGTTTCTATTTTGATTGACCCTGGTTCTACACACAGTTACATTACTCCTAGAGTAGTGGAGATTTGTGCTTTTAAGAAAGTAAGGCATAGGAAGTCTTGGTTAGTCTAGCTAGCCACTGGAACTAAGAGAAAGGTTAGTGAAGTGGTAGAGAAATGCCCATTGGTCATGAATGGATTGGTCACTTGTGTTGATCTGAATGTTCTACCGCTTGGTTCCTATGATGTTCTCATTGGAATGGATTGGTTAGAAGCTCACAGGGTGAAGCTTGATTGTTACAATAAGACTTTCAAATGCATGAATGAAGAAGGGAACCTAGTAATTGTGAAAGGCATTCCAAAGGTGATTTCAGTACGACAGGTTTCAGCAATTTAGTTAAAGAAGTTCTGTAGGAAGGGTTGCCAGTTGTATGCAGCTCACATTTTGGAGACATCAGAAGAAGAAACTCCGAAGTTGGAGGACTATCAGGTGTTACAAGAATTCAGGGATGTGTTTCCTAATGAGATTCCAGGGCTTCCTCCAAAGAGGGACATTGATTTCACAATTGAACTTATGCCAGGAGCGGCACCAGTGTCCAAAGCACCCTACAGGATGAGTACACCAGAGATGCTAGAGTTGAAGATGCAACTGCAAGAGTTGTTGGAAAAGAAGTATATCCGATCGAGTGTGTTTCCTTGGGGAGAACCGGTTCTGTTTGTCAAGAAGAAAGATGGTACACTCAGGTTGTGTATTGATTACAGACAATTGAACAAGGTTACGGTGAAGAATAAATATCCTTTTCCTAGGATTGATGACCTCTTTGATCAAATGAGAGGAGCAAAGGTATTTTCCAAGATTGACTTGAGGTCTGGGTACCATCAAGTGAGAATCAAGGATGAAGACATTCATAAGACCGCCTTTAGGACAAGGTATGGGCATTATGAGTTTGTAGTGGTACCATTTGGCCTCACAAATGCACCAGCTACATTTATGTTCCTTATGAATAGTGTCTTTAGCAGGTATTTGGACAAGTTTGTTCTTGTTTTCCTTGATGACATTCTTGTTTATTCTATGAATGAGGAAGAGCATGAAGAGCATTTGAGATTGACCTTGAAATTGCTTAGGGAACATCAGTTGTATGCGAAATGAGCAAGTGTGACTTCTATAGAGATAGAATTCAATATTTGGGTCATATTATCTCAGAGGAGGGTATATCGGTGGACCCTGAAAAGATTGAAGCCATTATGAATTGGACTACTCCAAGAAATGTGACAGATGTGAGATCTTTTATGGGACTTGCAGGATACTACAGGAGATTCATTGAGGGATTCTCCAAAGTTGCACATGACATCACTTCTTTCCAAAAGAAGGGGATGAAGTTCAAATGGACATCGAGGTGTGAAGAAAGTTTCCAGAGGTTGAAGAGTCTTCTCACCCGTGCACCAATATTGAAGGTTGCAGATCCAGAGAAAGAATTTGTGGTGTGTACTGATGCATGCGGACAAGGGCTTGGAGGAGTTCTTATGCAAGGAAACCACGTGATATGTTATGAGTCGAGAAAGGTGAAGGAACATGAGAAGAACTATGCCACTCATGATCTAGAGCTTGCAGCCATAGTACATGCCCTCAAGATGTGGAGACATTACTTGATGGGTAGGAGATTTGAGCTCAGAACAGACCATTGTGGGCTAAAGTATTTGTTTGATTAGCCTACTTTGAATGCTAGGCAAACAAGATGGCTAGAATTTTTATGTTAGTTTGATTTTGAAATCAAGCACATAAAGGGAAAAGAAAATAAGGTAGCTGATGCACTCAGCCGAAAGGTGCAGGAAATGCATGTGGCATCTCTTAGTATTTGCCAATCATATTTGAGGCAACAGATTGTTAGTCATGTTGCTGGAGATGAATTGTATGAGCAGGTAAAAGACAAGTTGCAGCAGCAAATTCTTGAGAAGAGGTATGAGGGATATAAATTGGAAGAAGATGGACTTCTCACTTATAAAGGTAGAATTTATATTCTGAATGTAGCAGATTTGAGGAGAGTTGTTATGGATGAAATCCATTAAGCTCCGTATTCTGGTCACCCAGGATATCAGAAGACAATTGTTACAGCTAGAAAGCAGTACTTTTGGCTAGGAATGAAAAGGGACATGGCTGAGTACATTTCGAGGTGTATGAAATGTCAGCAGGTAAAGGTTGAGCATCAACATCCAGTAGGATTGTTGCAGCCTTTTCCAGTTCCGAAATGGAAATGGGAAGTTATTTCCATCGATTTTATTACAGGATTGCCGATGACTTGGAGACAACATGATTCCATCATGGTTGTGGTAGACAAGTTGACTAAGGCAGCACATTTTATACCGGTTAAGTCTACGTATGAGATTGGCGACATTGCAAAGATCTTCATGAAAGAGATATTCAAATTGCATGGATTGCCGAAGGCAATAGTCTCTGACAGAGATGTCAAGTTCACTTCCAACTTTTGGAAGGGGTTGTTTGCAGATTTGGGTACAAAGCTAAACTTCAGCACTGCATACCATCCTCAGACAGATGGTTAGACAGAGAGAGTTAATTAGGTGCTTGAAGATATGCTTTGCATGTATGTGATGGACAAACCAATCAAGTGGGAAGATTACTTGCACTTGGTAGAGTTTGCTTATAACAATGGACAGCAGGCATCCTTGGGGATGAGTCCGTATGAAGCTTTGTATGGAAGAAGGTGTAGGACACCAGTGACTTGGGATAATCCAGTGAACAGGATTGTACTTGGGCCAGAATTGCTCAAGGAAATGGAGCAAGAGGTTGTAAAGATCAGGCAGAATCTAAAAGCAGCACAAGACAGACATAAAAGCTATGCGGATAAGCATAGGGTGAACAGGGATTTTAGTGTTGGGGATCATGTTTACCTTAGAGTGAGGGCAAGGAAGAGTTCCTTGAATCTTGGAAGTTGTACCAAGTTGTCCCCTAGATACCGTGGGCCGTTTGAAGTGCTTGAAAGAATAGGGCCAGTTGCATATAGACTTGCATTGCCTGCTAGCACTAGATCTCATAATGTTTTTCATGTTTCTTTGCTCAAGAGATATGTACATGATCCTAACCATGTGATAAATTGGGATGTGATTCAGGTGGAACCTGAGGGAGAGTTCTGAATCGAGCCAATGCGCATCCTCGATAGGAAGGTCACAATGCTCTGGAACCGAGCCATAGGTCAGGTAAAGGTGCAATGGGAGCACTATGGACCTGAAGAGGCTACATGGGAGCTAGAGGATGCCATGCGATTGGCACATCCATTTTTGTTCAATTTTACGGAACACTGAGGCGATACCAGTGTAGCATTTTGTTCAATTTTGTAAGCACTGAGGACAGTGCTATTGAAGGGGGAGGGGAATGTCACACCCCGGTTTTGACCCTGTTGCATTAGATGTATATGATGTATATATTGTAATCATTAGAGGAAATTTGGGGTCTAAAATGGGCCTTATAAGAAAATGTGCCAACAATAAATTTTGTGAGTTGGAATTCAAGAACCAATAGAATTTCAATAAAATGAGTCAACCATAATGGTTGAATTGACATATTTGTCATAAAAGAAAACTACTTTTACTCAAATTTCAAGCGAAAGAGCTCATTGGATGCATAATTTAATTTCGCATCCAATAAGTACCCACATTGCATACTTTTGACGGACCCCACTACCCCAAAAACAAGAAATAACTGAAAAAACATGATGATGATGTCATCATCACATTTTTTTCAGTTACTTCTTGTTTTTGGGGTAGTGGGGTCCATCAAAAGTATGTAGTGTGGGTACTCGTTGGATGCGGAATTAAATTCTGCATCCAACAAGCTCTCCCACTCAGAATTTGAGTAAAAAAACAGGGAGATATGTCGAAAATACGAACATAAAAGTAGTTTTTTTCATTCTTCCTCCAAAATTAATAACTATTATATTATTATTTTAACTATTATTTTATTATTTTCCTTAGGAGGCCCATTTTAGACCTCAAATTTCCTCTAATGGATCATGGTGTGGAGCTAAAGGCCAAGGCCCCACCATTGATTGGTTATGCTATGTTTCAGGTTGAAAATTTGTCACCGATGGTATATCGGGGCATGCATCATACATATTAAGTTGATCATCATGTAAATATGCATCTTCAATTAAAACGAACTCGACCAGCTACGTTCGCGACAACTAAAATGAGAAGGGGCATGATTTTCACAAGGATAAGGGTGGGGAAATTGTTAAACCTTGGGCCAATGAGGGAAAATACCCATGTGTCTTCTTTCCTTGCCTTACCCAACCACCTTCATTAAGAGTTTCTGCTGGTAGCTGGGGGAAGTTATGGCAGTTATTGTTTTGGGAGTGGGGTGGCAGGACTGTTAGTCCTCACCCACACGCACACTCCACCACTGTTGACTTCACGATGGCAAAAGAAACCACTGCAATCTCTCCTGCAGACATTTTTCCACTCTTTCTCTCCACGACTGCGCCGTGCATGCCTTCATTCATTCTCTGCACTGCACATCCTCTCGGGTGTCTGCTCACATTCACGCATAGGATTACCTGGTTTCACTCATGCAGAGATACCATTCTCCCCACGACGAGCTAAAGCACTCACGCCGTTCTCCTCTATGGATTCTTTAGACATTGTGGATAGGCACCTACCTCGCAGGCTGACTTCAGATTGCTGCAGTCTTCCTTACCTATGATTGTTGCGGTCTTCTTTGTGATTGGGGGCCTGGTGCAAGCTTTCATCCACGCACAAGCTGAGAGTATGTATTTTTCCTCCTTGGTGTGACCAGTGTAAGTCTTTTCCACGTCCTTAGTTGTCCAGGGCGGACTGCTGATTTCCCCCATATCGTGAATGTGTTTGCTGTTACGTTTGGAACTGTTGGATTTCACTTGGAAGTATTTTTCCCCTGTGATTGTGTTGCTGTTATGTTGTGGGGGCTGTTGTAGATTGTTGGGAGTCGTTTTGGCCACGAGAGGGCCAAGAACGACTCAGAAATTGTTTCCCCCTGTTCAGCTGTAATTTTGAGTGGTTGCATGCGTGCAATGGTTGGTCTTCGGACTGTGTTGGGAGCAGGGATGGGGGCTTAGTTTTGCTTGACAAACCTGGTGGCTGGAAACCACACAAACAGAGCTAGAGGGCTGGCCTTCTTCTCCACCACCCCTAAATAGCACTGGAAGGGAATGCAGGGCCTCAGGGACTGTGTAGCAGAGAAGGGACTGATTCCTTGTGTTGGGTGTGTGTGGGTGTCTTAAAGGTCGAGCTAGTTCTGGTGTAGGTGTTCTTGGCTCTGTAATGAGCTCACCAGCTTAGCATTGAGCCTTTCCCCAACTCCTTGAAGGCCTGATAAACCCAACTGTGTTGGCTTGGCTATGCTTTATGTATCCTTGGCTATGTGTAAGCCTGCTTGTTCCCTTATTCCTTGGAGAATCATGCCCAGCTCGGGGGTGGCAGCGCTGCTGAGAGATTAAGGAGCACGCTGGCCTATGGTTGGGTGGAACGTTGCAGCGATGTAGCTGGTTGCGGATCGAGTTCTTCATAAGATAAGTGATCTTGTGCATTTTACTTCTGCAACTATATTTTTGGTTAATTATTATGTTGAACATGTTGAATGAATGCTTGAATGAATGCATGTTAATTCCGTTGTGTAAGATACATAATTGTAGCTGTGTATGTTGAATAATTGCACCTATGCATGATAAATATTCATGTGTGCATATTCTAGTTCAAGGTCTTTGTTTAAGCATTTTGTTTCAAAAATTTTGTGCATGCACATGTTCATGGGGCTCTTAGCCCGGGTGGTTAAAGCTTGGGTCGTGTCCTCTTCGTCGGTCGGAGGCACGGGGATGTGACATCGTCTCCCAGTGATTTTGTAAATACAAGTAATACTAACGCTGTGCATAGCAGACAAGGGAGTCCAGCTAGTCAAAATTTGTGTCTGAGTGTAATAGGAGACAATATACTGGTTGTAAATGATATTAAGTTGCCTATATTTAATGGAAATGGGTTAGAAGACTCAGATGAGCATTGGTTTCAAAGCCATATGGACCATGAGATATGTCCAAGATGAAGTGATAAAGAAAGCGCAAATGATCACAACCCTATGAGGTCGTGCACTAGAATGGTACATGAATTTTTCTATAGTTCCAACGGGAGTTGAGCAGAAAACACTTGACCAAACTCAAGTGGGTTTATAGACGATTTCAGAAAGTCGAAATATAAGTCGCAATGCATCACAAAAATTAAAGAAATCAAGCAATTACCTACATTAGAGAAAATTTCAACTCAAAATGGGCCTTTTAACTTTGATTCAAATTCCATGTCATCATGTGTTAGCCAATGAAATAGCTTTAAGTTTGAAATACCATATAGGTCTTAAACACCTTTTTAATATAAATTTGGGGATAGGTATCATAAAAAAAACTACTTTTTTGTTTGTATTTTTGACATATCTCCCCATGTTTTTACTCAAATTTCGATCGGGAGAGCTCGTTGGATGCGGAATTAAATTCTGCATCCAACGAGTACCCACTCAACATACTTTTGACGAACCCCGCTACCCCCAAAACAAGAAATACCTGAAAAAGATGATAACATCATCATCACATTTTTTCAGGTATTTCTTGGTTTTGGGGTAGTGGGGTCTGTCAAAAGTATGCCGAGTGGGTACTCGTTGGATGCAGAATTTAATTTCGTATCCAACGAGCTCTCTCGATCGAAATTTGAGTAAAAACACATGGAGATATGTCGAAAATACAAACAAAAAAGTAGTTTGTTTCTTTTCTTCCTCCAAAATTAATAAATATTATTTTATTATTTTAACTATTATTTTATTAATTCTTTTTTGGAGGCCCATTTTGAGTTGAAATTTCCTCTAATTAGAGTCGGTCTAGGATTTTGACCAAAGATTTAACACATTGATGACCAAATTAAACTTTTAGATGTCATAAATGCAACACAAGGAATTGTCCATTACAACGTTGTTGCCGCACATCTGAATCCCGTTGATGCAACGAAAGATTGTGTCATAGACAGAATCTCTAGAGATAGCAATGAAGTTAGAATCCTCGCCAATTGAAGATACCGGTGTAGGAATGATGCACATTTAGTCGCAGGTAGCTAACCTTACACTGCAACTCTAGGACATTACGAAAGGGAAAGAAATCCAAGAAGAAATATGGTGTACCCGATGCAGAATGGAAGGAAACCATAAAGATAACTTATCGACGCTCATGAACTATGTTGCAGCAGGAGCGTCGAACTCGACAAATACACATTGGTGTAGAATATGTCAGACTCGAGGTCATCAGTTGGAATAGTGCTTGTACTTGCATAACATTGTAAGTGCACCTACTAGGCTATATTGTAAATTTTGCAAATCTTTAGGATATGATGAGAAGGATTGTAGAGCATTCTAGCTGCTGTAGGAGAAAACGGTGGATACCTACTTGGTGAAGAATGACGATCAAATACAAGTTAATAGAGTGCAAGATCAATACCCACCTACTCAATATCCACCAACTCAATATCAACAAAATCTGTATCCTCAACCCCAATATCAATAGAATCAGTGTCCACCGCAAAAACACTACCCTCAACCTAGCGGGGTGGAAATTTTCAAGGCCAAGGACAACAACAAGGAGGAGGAGGATTTGGTCGTGTAACATGCCAAATCATATGTTATAATTATGGACAACCAAGACATTTTGCTCGATATTGTGCGAGTCCTACAAAGGCATGTTCGTATTGTAGAGTTTTCGACCACACTGTTGAGGACTACCCTCAATTTATTGCTAAGTGGCATGCTAAGAATATGGGAAATCCAATTCCCCTACAGAACCCCAGCCCAAATCCGAACTAGAACATCCAGATGATTTCTACTGAGCCGAGGGAAGCAAACATTGTTGTTGGGATAAGAGGAGGTGTTGCGACTGGAGAATACTAAAATGCATAGCATGACCAACCACAAGTGCGACCAACAACAAAAAATAAGATACCATTTAACATCTAGAGAGAAAAGTAATATTCTTGGATGCCCGAACAAAATTCGTCAACAAAAATCAAGCATTGACGTATGCTCCCAAATTACCAAGAGGACAAGTAAGGGAGATTCCTGAAAGATTCGATCAACTATTTTGAATGCAATTGACGGGAAAGGTTAGTAAACTTAAAGAATTTTTCAAAAGTTGATTATTGTTGTTGTCACGGAATTAACAACTTTAATAGAAGAAACTCCAAACAAGCTACAACTAGAAAGAAGACTTCACCATATTGGAAAAATATTAAAAATTGATCATGAGCTAAGAATGACTACACAGATAGGTGATTATGATATGGATTATATCATTTTAGAATTGGGATTTGATGTCAATATTTTGACAAGGCGAACATGGGAAAGCATGGGAAAACTGCGACTGGATTGGTGTCTCATTTAACTTAGGATAGAAAATCATTTGAAGGTCCTACCTATTGGTCGACTGACTCAAGTACTTGTCGAAGTAGAAGGTCTGAGAGCATATGCGGATTTCGAAGTGATTGACATTGTCAATGATACAAACCCATATCCTGCACTTTTGGGGATCAACTGGGTGATAAACAACTAGACCATCATAAATTTTAAGAGAAGAATCTTATCGTTTGAGGATTCAAATATAAGGGTGGTCACGCCAATTGATCCACTAGAAGGGCAGAGGTATGTCAAACCAATGGACAGTGAAGGGAAAGGTGACTATATCAACCATATCTATAATATCACATCTGTAGGAGATGAAAATATAAATCCAACAACTGATGGAAAGTTGAGTAGGATGAGTGTTAGCTCATGTACATCCGATTCGGGTGAAGCGTTAGAAAATTGGCAGAATCATATGCATGAAGTATCTATGAGGAAATACACAAGAATCACAAGGTCTGTGCAATGGGTAGGAGTTGAGGAAAGTGCCCTAACTACCTATGAAGATTTACCTAACCTTGCATATTTTCTAATAGAGTTTGAAGCGAAAGTTACAGAATCGCAGCGATTGTCTACCTTGGAATTTGTACTGAAAGCTACACCTAACAGATGGTGGGGTACACATAAGAAATCTATCTTTGAATGGCCACAATGTAGAAGAATATTGGAGATAAGATTTGGAGAAGAGATCAGTTACACTGGTCGCAAGTATACAAAATTGACGGATCCTATCAAACATATTGAGTATTGTCGCACGACATGGAAATCATATTTTCGACAAGATTGGGGTCATCAGTTCATACATACACTAGAAATGATACCAAGGGATTGTTATACATCAGTTGAGCTACTGCGAGGAAATATTGGATTGGAGTTATCTACTAGCTTCATGCATAAATTTGAGTTCGAAGATGACCATCCTTCCATTGATGCTGCTTTACAAGTGATTAAAGAGAAGATATTTGAAGATATTATTGTCGCGAAGACAAATTTCAACTAGAACAATGCGACAATCCACCACTGGATGGAATGCTACAATGTGATGGGATAACCAGATGGCGATGACCCGCTTAACGTAAACATTCAAAAATATGAAGCTATGCACAGAGTGGAAGGACTTGGTATTTCTAGAGACCAATTCCTAAGTCCACTCAAAATTAAGAAAGTTAATATTGGCTCACTAGAAAATCCCATGAAAATCCAAATTTTCCCAATATTGGAGATTATTGGGATGATGAGACTGTAGCGAAGATCACAGACTTATTGCATGAGTTCTATGATCTGTTCCCTACAAAATTTTTGGAGATGAAAAGAATTGTTAGAAACCTGGGATAAATGAGAATACCTTAGAGGCCCAATGCAAAACTGGTCAAGCAGCAACCATACCGATCAAATCCACGGTATAAAGAGAAAGTCAAAGCAGAGCTAGATTGAATGTTGGATGTAGGTATTATAGAGCTTGTTGAAGAATCATAATGGATCATCTCGATAGTAGTATAAGACAAAAAGGCTACGGGTGAAGTAAGAATTTGCGTCGACTTGAGAAAATTGAACGACGCTTGTTTGCATGACCCATTTCTGACTCCATTTATAGATGAGGTATTGGAGAGCATTGGGGGTCAAAATATTTATTCATTCACTAGTGGTTTCTCTGGTTACTATCAAATTCAAATTGCAAAGGAATATGGACACAAGACCACCTTTGTGACGGAGGGGGGGTGTTTCCAGTATACAGTAATGCCCTTTGGACTTAAGAATGCTCCTGCTATTTTTTCCAGAATAGTATTTGTTGCCTTCAAATATTTCATACATAAATTTCTTAAATCCTACTTCGGTGATTGGACAATGTTTGGGCTCATAAAAGATCACATTGAGATCCTTAGGATGATGTTGGAATGCTATCACTAGTATTAAATTTCATTAAATTTAAAGAATGCATATTTTGCGCCGTATTTGGAATTTTTTTGGGCCATGTGATCTGTCTCGATGGAATGTTGGTCGATCCTGCTAAAATTGTGATAATCCTTGACCTACCACCATCGACCATAGTTAAACAATTGCACGCAACATTGGGACACACAAGATACTACATAAAGTTTATCAAAGGATATACAGAGGTGACTAATCCGATGGAAAAGTTACTAAAGAAAGATATTAAGTTCCATTGGACAGAAAGTTTCCAGGAGAGCCTGGACACGTTGAAGAACAAGATGGTTACAACACACACATTTGTATTTCCAGACTGAAAGAAAGAGTTCCATGTACATGTTGACGTGTCGTTTGTTGCACTTGGCATGGTACTAACACATCCTGGTGAAGGGTCGATCGACCATCCTATAGCCTTCGTCATCAGGAAATTATCTACAACAGAGAAGAATTATACCACGACAGAAAGAGAAGGGTTAGCGATGGTATATGCTCTATAGAAATTCAAATGCTAATTATTGGGTGGACATTTTAAAATGGACACAGACCATTCCGAATTGAAATACCTGGTCAATAAGCCAGTGTTGGGGGGGGGTATTTGTCGGTGGTTTCTCCTATTTTAGGAATTTGATTTTGAAGTAATTATTAAACCCGGTCAATTAAACTTGGGACCAGACCATCTTTCGAGGATCGAAAGTGGTGAAGATCCTGGTAACCTAGATGATAGTCTCCATGATTCACAACTATTTGCGATAACCATATTTGATTACAAGTACAAAGATATATACAATTGTTGAGTACAGGTTATGCCCTGACTGAATTCACCACTGCACAGAAGAAACAATTGGTTGTGCAAGATGCGAACTTCCAGTTAATCACACGTCAATTATATAAGATGGGTCCTGATGAGATTCTTCGTTGCTGTGTCTTAGAACATGAGTGACCATTGATATTAAATGAAGCACATGTTGGTGTTGCAGGAGGCCATTACGCTGGAAAAGATATGATGCACAAGGTTTTGCAAGAAGGATTATGGTGGCCCACCATGCATGCAGACACTCAAGATTATTGTTGCAGCTGTGATATATGCCAAAGAATTGGAAATCCATCTCGATGGGATGAAATTCCATTGGTACCTAAAGTAACATTGTAAGCATTTGATAAATGGATCGTTGCTTTTGTGGGCCTTATTAGTTCAACATGGAAGCACACAGGTGCACACTATATTATCGCTGCGACTGACTACCTAACAAGATGGGCTGAAGCAGCAACAATAAAATATTGAACTGTTGCGACTGCTACGAAGTTTCTATTTGAAAATGTTGTGACAAAATTTGGATGCACAAAGATTTTAATAAGTGATCAAGGTATGTACTTTGTCAACTAGTTGATTAAAGAAATGACAGAGGAATTCTAGACTCAACATAGAAAGGAAATGTCATATCAACCTCAAGCAAATGGTGTTAATGAAGCATTTAATAAGATCCTAGAAAATGAATTGACAAAGATTTGTAATGCCCAAAGAGATGGTTGGGATTAAAAATTTTATGCATTATTGTGGGCATATCGCATGACTTCTAAAAAATTGACAGGCCACACTCCATTTTGCTTGTTGTATGGACGGAAAGTTGTGATGCCAATGGAGTATATTGTACCAAGTCTAAGAATTGTTGCAATCATAGAGATGATATATGTTGATCTATCGAGGAGAGATTGCCGCAACTTGTGCAACTGGAAGAAGAAGGTTTTGTTGCAGGGTGTCACCAAAACATTGAAAAGGAAAGTTCGAAGGTATGGCATGGTCGACACATTAAGAACAAACAGTTTCAGTTCAGAGGAATTGTTCTTATGTTTGACATCAAATTCTTCAAGCATACGGGTAAGTTAAAGACACATTGGCTTGGACCATACATTGTAATTCATGTCACTAATGGATGCACAATGCAGTTACAAAATCTAGATGGAACACCTATCAGAGGATTGATAAATGGAATTCAGTTGAAGCCATATCACGAAAGTCGCGACTTGGTTGCATAATTTTTTTTTTTAAAATAGAAAAGAGAAAGAAAAAGTGAGAAAAGAAAGAAGAAAGAAAGAAAGAAAGATTTTTTTTGTTTTACCACAGGAAATCTGTTGTTGCAAAAGAAAAGAGTGTCACAGAGTGCTAGTAAGTCGCACGCGGAGGAAAACTGTCACGGACTCTTTGTCTATCGTAGGTGGAAAAATGGAGGCGAAGACACCCCCAGTCACAGATCTAAATTAACTTTAGTGAACCACTAGTTAAAGTAAAAGTGAAATTAGGGTTTTTGCTTTACCACTAGTTAAAGTGAAAGTGAAATTAGGGTTTTTTGTTTTACCTAAAGTTATAAAAGAGAGATCAATTGGTGGAGAGAAGACACACTTGTATTCCGACAGAGACAGGATACAGACAAGGAAAGAAAGTCAGACAGAGGATTTAGCCGAGAAGACGGAGGAGCGAGCAGCAGGATCATCGAGCTTCGTGCAGCTGGGCCGTACACTCACACAGGAGGGTGTTGAGGTTTAGCTGGGATTTTCCCAGTGATTCTGCCTGGTACTGCAATCACCAGGTTTGGGTGAATTTGCAGTGATTGTAAAAGTTCC
This sequence comes from Pseudotsuga menziesii, assembly GCA_001517045.1. Taxonomy (NCBI): domain Eukaryota; kingdom Viridiplantae; phylum Streptophyta; class Pinopsida; order Pinales; family Pinaceae; genus Pseudotsuga; species Pseudotsuga menziesii. Next base: position 742,260 of record LPNX011040737.1, on the reverse strand, counting down.
ATATTTTCTCATAATAAAATCTATATCTGACTGCTGCACCAGTTTTCCCATATTGGATTTTCCCAGGGGTTTCCATACCCAAAATAATAGTGTCAATATCATGAAGTGATGTTGTGATTTATTTCTCAATTTTATATTCCAATGCATACTGTAAAATATATTCATGTGTGGTTATTAGTTGATATTTTGCATGCACTGTTTAGCCCTAGTTGAATATTAAAGGAAAATTTACATGGTATCAGAGCTCTGGTGAGCTAAAGCTGAGATATTTGCAGCAGCAGTAATAGATCAGGGGAAGATCTATAGGAAGACACAAACCTAGACATCCACATCTAGGGTTTGACAGGTACACTTCACTATGGCCGTGCATTTGAGAGTTGAGGATAGACTCCAAGGTGCTTAGAACTTTCCTACATGGAAAGAAAGGATCACAAGGATCCTGGACGTCAGTGATGCAGAGGAGCACATTGACTCCACGAAGGTTGCACCCACAGATCCGACGGATTTAGTAGCTTGGAAGAAGATTGATTCCAGAGCCATGCTGATTATCATGGATGGAGTGAAGGACCATATAGTCCCTCACCTTTCTGGTAATAAGACCGTAGCAGAGATGTCGATGGCTTTAGAGAGTCTGTACCAAAGCAAGAACGAGAACCGGAAGATGGTGTTGCAAGAGAGGATGTGCAACACCAAGATGGCCAAGGGAAAAGGAGTGGTGCCTTATCTCATGAGGCTCACACAGATCAGGGACGAGCTTGGAGATGTTGGCTCTAAGAAAGTGGATGAGGAACTAGTTCAGATAGCCCTCAATGGCTTCTCTAAGCCATGGGACACCTTTGTCAAAGGCGTTGTGGCTAGGGAGAAGATCCCTGATTGGAAGAGACTATGGGATGACTTTGTGTAGGAGGAGACCCACATGGGTCAAGGATCAAACTCATCCAACAGTGCTCCATAGATTATGGATGAGGAGGCTCTAGCCCTTACAGGGAAGAGCAAGGGGAAGGCAAAGAGGAAGAAGGATGGTAAGAAGAACCTTGATGTGTCAAAGGTCAAGTGTTTTATCTGCCACAAGTAGGGACACTTTGCCTTCCAGTGCCCAGATAGGAAGAAGAAGAGTAACACTTTGATGGATGGATCTGTAGAGGTGGATGAGTTCAGCACGAACTTCGATGAGGAGTTTTGTTTGATAGCTTGCATGGAAAGCACCACAGGGAGCAACATATGGTACATTGACAGTGGAGCATCTAGTCACATGACTGGACATAAGATATTCTTCAAAGACTTGCAGGAGGGTGGAATAGGGATCCACGTTGAGCTGGGAGATGATGCACTGTATCAGGCACAAGGAGTTGGCACTGTTTCATTTGAGAGGGATTCTAGAAAACCCCTTCGTTTTGCTGATGTGTTATATGTTCTAGGACTGAAAAAGAACCTTATATCAATCTCCACTCTGGAGGACAAGGGATATCAGGTGAATTTTTGTGACCATAGAGTGTATATCAGGCCCAAGGGTTCAAATAGGAGCTTGGATCAGCTGATTGGCAGAAGGAGCATGAAAGTGTATAGATTACACTTTGAGCCTGCAAAGGCTCTAGTCAACAGTAGCAACATCAATCAAGGTGAGTTGTGGCATAGGAGAATGGCACACTTACACCATGGAGCACTGAAGCATTTGACATAGGTAGTCATTGGAGTTCCTTAGGTACAGGAGGAAAAGCATAACCACTATAAGGGTTGTGCTTTGGGGAAGAACATCAAGAAGCCTTTCCCATAGAGTGAGCACAAGTCTAAGGAGCCCTTGGAATTGGTGCATTCGGATATATGCGGACCTATGAGTGTCCATTCGTTCAGTGGTTACAGTTATTGCGTAACCTTCATTGATGACTATTCCAGGAAAACCTGGATCTATTTCCTGAAGGCCAAGTCAAAGGTCTTTGAGAGGTTCCGAGAATTTAAGACTCTTGTGGAGAACCAAATAGGAAAGAATATTCGAGTGTTGAGGACAAACAATGGGGGTGAGTACACTTCCAATGAGTTCATGGAGTATTGTTTGAATGAGGGGATCAAGAAGGAGCACACTATGCCCCATACCCCACAACAGAATGGAGTTGCAGAGCAGAAGAACAAGACTATGGTTGGAGCAGCCAAGGCCATGCTATTTGATCAGGGATTACCACTATTCCTCTAGACCGAGGCATACAGGACTGTAGTATACATTCAGAACAGGTGTCCCCACACAACCTTGGGGAGGAATACATGAGAGGAGGTATTCACAGGAACTAGGCCAGATGTGACTCACATTCGCATATTCGACAGTGTCTTTTATTGTCATGTTCACGCTGACAATAGGAAGAAGTTGTACCCTTCTGGAGAGAAGGGGTTACTTGTTGTTTACAATGAGATTTCAAAGGCATATGGAGTTTACATTCCAGCTCGCAGGAGGATCATTCTGAGCAGGGATGTCCAGTTTGATGAGGACAGGGCCTTGTAGAGATCTCTGGACTTACCAACATAGCAGCATCCAGCACAGGAGTCGGGAGTCAAGTTGGAGGAGCCAGATGTACAGGTACAGGTACAAACACAGAGCACATGTTCTAATGGTAAGAGGGAGTCAGTTGGACAGGATCCTTCAGTCATTGAATTGAAGGATGAGCTGTAGCAGGAGACGGATATCCAACAACCAAAACAAGTTGACACTAGGCCAAGGCCTAAGTGGTTTAGATCCACAGTGCAGGATTCCAGGTAAGTAGATCCTCCACAGACATATTTTAGAGGGAGTGTACCACTACAGAGGATTAGTTATATGGCACTGATGATAGAGTTGATTAAATCTGAACCTTCCATCTTAGGGGAGGATGCACAACATGATGTGTGGCAGGAAGTTATGGTTGAGGAGTATGACTCCATTATGAAAAACCAAGTATGGGAGGTTGTGTTGAGGCCACAAGGGAAAATGGTGGTGGGATCCAGATGGATCTACAAGGTGAAGCATGCAGTTAACGGAAGCGTGGAGAAGCACAAGGCATGCTTTGTGGCAAAGGGGTTTTCATAGAAGGAGGGTATTGATTATGAGGATACCTTCCCCTGTTGCTAGGTATTCTTCCATTCGAACCATTTACTCACTAGCAGCTGAGATGGGTTGGAGTCGATGGACGTCAAGACTTCCTTGCTCAACAGATTTATAGAGGAGGAGGTGTATATTGATCAGCCAGAGGGGTTTTATGTGGAGAACAGGGAGATGCATGTATGCATACTGCATCAAGCTCTTTATGGGCTCAAGCAGGCACCTCGAGCATGGTACTCAAGGATTGACAACTATCTACGGGAGATGGGATTTCAGCGAAGTGAGGCTTACCACAACCTGTACTCATTGACAAGTGAGGTGCCTCTCATACTGGTCTTATATGTGGATGATATCTTCTTGACAGGAGATGAGAGGCTGATTGGAGACTGCAAGTCCAACCTTGCAGTAGAGTTTGAGATGAAAGACCTTGGGATGATGCATTACTTTTTGGGCTTGGAGGTTTGGCAGAGAGATGGATGCTTCTTCATCAGACAGGGGAAGTGCGCAGTAAAGATCCTGAAGAGATTCAAGATGGAGGACTGCAAGCCTATGGCCATACCTCTAGTTTCCAACTAGAGTAAGATTGATGCATCATGATCAGATGGATTTGATCCTCCCTTGTATCATCAGCTCATCAAATTGCTTATGTATTTGGTCAACACTCGACCATACATCATCTTTGCAGTCAACTCTTTGATTCAGTTCATGGTGGACCCTCGGAGAGTGCATTGGATGACTACGAAGCACATACTTCGCTACATCAGAGGTATAGTGGAGTATGGATTGGTTTATAAGCACAGGGGGAGTGTACAGTTAGCAGGTTTCATAGATGCTGACTGGGCAAGATGTGTAGAGGACTGAAAGAGTAATTCAGGTTGTTGTTTTAGCATTGGATCAGGGTTGTCTCTTGGTTTACTTGCAGGGCTGTTGCATTAAGCTCGATAGAGGCTGAGTACATGGCAACCGGCATGGCTACTTGTGAGGGTATGTGGCTAAGGAAGTTACTTGCAAGGTTGAACGAGTGCGAGATAGAGGCTACAGTAGTTCATTGTGACAATTAGAGTGGCATCAGACTATCTGAGAATCCAGTGTTCCATGACTGGAGAAAACACATAGACATCAGATACCACTTCTTGAGAGATTGTGTTCAGAGGGGAACCATTCAGTTAGAGTACAGATAGACAGATGAGCAAGTGGCAGACATTTTCACCAAGGCACTTTGCAGACAGAGTTTTGTGAAGTTCAAGGATAAGTTGGGGTTGCTACCGAATCCCTTCCTCATTGAGAGGGAATGTTAAAATAGTAGCAACAAGGAAGGTCTTCCTGCATGCACATGTTCTTGCATGAACAAGACTTAAAATAGGAAACGAGTTGTATTTAATTTAGTTTTCCCAAGTTTACTTTGGAAAATAAATTAAAGTGATCTAAATTAAGTTTAGTGAAAGACTAGTTAAATTAGGGTTTTTGTGTTACCACTAGTTAAAGTGAAAGTGAAATTAGGGTTTTTGCTTTACCTAAAGTTATAAAAGAGAGATCAATTGGTGGAGAGAACACACACTTGTATTCCGACAGAGACATGATACAAACAAGGAAAGAAATTCAGATAGAGGATTTAGCCGAGAAGATGGAGGAGCGAGTAGCAGGATCATCGAGCTTCGTACAGCTGGGTCGTACACTCACATAGGAAGGTGTTGAGGTTTAGCTGGGATTTTCCCAGTGATTCTGTCGGGTACTGCATTCACCGGGTTTGGGTGAATCTCGAGTGATTGTAAAAGTTCCATATTTTCTCATAATAAAATCTATATCTGACTGCTGCATTGATTTTCCTATCTTGGGTTTTTCCGGGGGTTTCCATACCCAAAATAATAGTGTCAATATCGTGATGTGATGTTGTGATTTCTTTCTTAGTTTTATATTCCGCTACATACTGTAAAAGATATTCATGTGTGGTTATCAGTTGATATTTTGCATGCATTGTTTAGCCCTAGTTGAATATTAAAGGAAAATTTACAGAAAGTAGTCTGTCGAAGGAAGGATACTAATTGCAAGAAATAACCTTTAGCATTTTTATGCAGTTGTTGATTGCATACTGCTATTCTGCCACAGTGAGAAGAAAAGTGTTGCAGACTCTTTTCTGTCGCAAGAAGAAAAATGATGACAAAGACACTTAGTATGTTGCACCAAAGGAACTCTGTCGAAGGAAGAATACCGATCACAGGAAGTGCGACACTATCGCAAGTGACACTGAAATCACAGAAGTGATAGCTGGCCATCATTAATTTGAAAATCCCAAGATATTTTTGCGACGTACTTTTAAGTCACTTCTGTTATGATTGCATAATACTGACAATGACATAACAGAAAAAAGTGACGAGTTACATAGTGGTTTTCGTGTGATGATTTGGATAGGTGTCCCATGTGACAGATCATGTTGTCACCATTTCTCCCAATGTCCACACATGTGAAGGTATGACTGATTAAACAAGTAGATATTATTATCATTCATCTGTCACCTTAATTTCATTCTGTTGTGATCAAATGAGGAATTGCTCTCTGCAACTCCAAGGGCGAAAGTAAGTTCTTTGTTCATAGAGTATGGCTATTTAGACTCCTAGTGGCAGTGCAGTCATATACTTCGTCGTTGAAATTGTGTTATCCACGCTCATTATGGAAGACATTGTCGGATATGTTACACCACAGGAAGGTATTGGAAACTAAGAAAGCTCCAGTCATCCATGAATTAAGGTTACGACCCGACCCACCTAGTTCGTCAACGAAAAAGCGTTATGGTTCCTGCAAGAACAAAGTTGTCTCAACACTAAAGATGGAAGACGAAGAAGCAACAATCGAAATTTGGCTACCAAACGACATTCCACCTAAACCATCAATACACTCGTGGATAGATTCACTAAAATGAAAATTATCCATTGGTACAATATGTCGGTCCAAACCAGATTTTGGATAATGACAAACAGTGACACAAGCCTGAAACATCTCCATCAGCTGTACAAGAAGCTCAAGATATAGTTGGTGATGTTTACTTAAGGGAAGAGTATGAGATGGCAGATTTCATCAATGACAGAGACAGGTTGATGAAAATTTTCTTCCTATGGGGAGCTAGAATTCAAAGAAAAGATTGTCTAGTAAATCACCTGGGATTTCGTCTTCAGCTTTCCAGGAATCCCAGGATATAATCAGTGATGCCGATGAATTGTTCCCTCTCGTCGGTCCTATTGCTCCAAAGCAGTAAATTTTCAAAACAAAAGAAAGAAGGAAAGCAACGAAAGAGTCTACAGAGAAGATAAAAGAAGCAAAGGAATTATGTTCCAAGGTTGTCAACCAAGTCTCCCATACTTTGGAAGCGTTGATTGACAACGTCAAATTAGATAAAGTCACAAAGGAGTTGCGCACAACTAAGACATAAGCAACTCAGGTGAAGAATGAGATGAAAACGTTGCCTTTAGCAGAGAAAATGGCTAAGACAACAGAAATGAAGATGATGCAACAACAAGTTACCGTGTTGCACACTCAACAGCAACAAAGGGCTGTCAGAGTCGCAGAGTTGCATACATAAGCAGAAAGGTTTACATACATTATTCATCATGTACATTAGAAGGTGCAATGAGCAGCAGAGGCTGCATGGATCGTAACGTCAGAACACCTCAGTTTTGACCTTGTTGAAAAATTGCAGAACGCAGAAGAATATGTGCGACGAGGGACATAAGAGATAGGGAAAATATTTCAAGATTTTCAAGATGAAGTCGTCACAAATGTAGAAGTTGATGAATGAGCATTGTGTGGATCAGGATGAGCCACAGGTGAGTGTTGGGGGTCTATTGGCCCTAGGGAAAGATAGGAATAATTAAGTTAGAATTATTCCCATGAAGGTAAAGAGCCCATTCATAGGATGGAAAAGGTGTCGCAATAGAATTAGAGAAGGAAGAACATAACAAGATGAGCAAGAAAGAGATAAAGAAAGAAGTGGTCGTAGAGGAAGCTGCGATAGAAGAAGAGTTCATGAAGAAAGCGATTTCGTGAAGGAAGAGAGCTCGCAAAGGAAGAGGTAGTAGAAGAGGAGAAGGCGCAATAGAAGGAAAGGATGCGACGAGATCAGTCACGATGGAAGGAACCATTCTAGAGAAGGCATGCAATGATGCAACGATTGGAAATGACAGTTCAAGGAAGATCATGGGTACGATTTCGACTAGAGTCGGAGGGAGTCAGACATGTTGTAAGGAATGAAAGCATCTTTGTAGTTTGGGTTGTTAGTGCCTACTGAAAAATGTCACTAGAATTGGAATGAAAACCTATTGTCTAACTAAATGAATTCAACTGATAATGAATTGTAAGAGTCTATAAAAATGAAGAACCCAGGCTGAGTGTGGGTTGGTTATGAGTTCTTCTGTTTACTTCGACTTACTTTCTTAGTTACTTTGAGTTGCTCTGGTTGTTGCTTACAATGTCCGTTAGTTATTTTGTATCTATAAGAAGAGTCGAGTAATCTGCAGCTGAGTGCGCATAAGTACAGAGAAGAGTAGTTGATTTAGGTTGTGTGCAGATCAACAGTAGAGTCAAGTAGGAGAAGATTGAGCAACAAAAGACTAAAGAGCATGAGATAAGAGAGAAGTCTATATAGAAAAGAGGAGAAGATCTAGAACACAGTCTGCAGCTCAGTGCGTATACCAAAGGTGCCATATATTTCTCATGCCAGATGAAGAGCTCCTTTGTTGCCTTTACCGAATGGGTTTCCACGTTAAATACTATGTCATTGAGTAGACGATAAATGTGTTTATGTTGCATGAATGTATATGATGAATGTAATTGAGCCGCATGAATGTATATTGTGATTAAGTGTTTATGTATTTGCTTATGAATGGGTTTTTGTATCCAAGAGTCACACTATTGATAGATAACACGTGTGTTAAGCATATATTGTTGTTATAATCATTGTGACGGATAAGTTAAATAGTGTCTTATATGTGCACAGTAAGGTTAATAAATACACCCACCGAATTTGGTCGAACGAGTTGATAAGGTGCCAAGGGAGAAGAAACCCCCACCCAACTATGGAAACCTGGTTCTGGCAGTTACCCATAAGAGATATCGCAGATGAGATTGCATCTACGTTGCAAGTGTTGTTGACTGAGTCTTTCTCTATCAAGTTGATATCTTGGGCTTTGTTGCGCATGACAGAAGGCCTGAAGCTAGGTCGAAGGGGAGAAACACCAACATACACTAATTAATCAGGTGCACCAACATATAGTATGTGCACATACCCAAAATATGTAAAATGGGTTGACAATAGCCCCCCAACACTTTGGTTATCTCACCCTTACATAATACAACTTATTTCCATCGAATAGGAGCTATTGAACGACACTCCTACTTCAATTGACCTGTAAACTTTTCAAAACTCTGGGTGACATCGATATAGACAGTCTCGATTGTCTTAATCTCTTCCTAATAGTAAGTAATTTTTTCCAATGTAAATTTTCCTTGAACTGGCTTAAATTGCTCAGATACATGAACTCCTTATGTGAACTTTTGTTGTACTTTTATTAAACTATATACTTTTTCTCTGCCCAGTTTTGAAATTGTGCCAACTTAGTGATTAGTTGTTGCTACTCAAGGCATGTAGTTTCAATCTATCTAGTGAGGACAATGAATTTGATCATACTATCTTTGCATGCACTTAATACATACTATCTTTGCATGCACTTACTAGCAAATCTTTAAGAACTTAATTTTTTCAAATTTGAGTTTCTTATTGCTTAATGGTGCTTTCTTTCTCTTGTACCTTAACACAATTTGTATATGGTTATAGAGTTGTAAACTAGAATCAAATAAGCTATAAGTACTAGCCATGCTAGCCTTCAATGTTGGAACATGTCCTGAACAACAAGCAATTGTTCATTGACCCGATTCTCTTATAGTGTTGGAACTTGTTGAATTTGTTCCAGTTGCGTAGTATTTTCTTTCAAATTCTAACACTTTTCTTCATCAAGATATTTTTTCAGTGGCAGACATGGTTGAGGCTTCATCTTGTGGGTCTCCTGAAGATAAAATAAAAATTTTCAACTTTGGTAGCCGGAGTTTCCTTTTCATCAACCACATACACATTTGTTATGGTCAAATCTTGATAGTAGTGCCAGGTGATTTGCACTTAGCTTCTATGTATTTCATTGCCTCTCCAATGTAGTGCACCATATTTGTTGAAGGAATTATAGGTCAATATCTACACTAACGAGATGTTGAGAGATTCCCCCCAAAACTAGAGCATCATGACTAACAATGGAAAGAAGGTTTGTATACAAAACACTCTACTAAACCCCTAGACCATAGCACATCCTTCATCTTTTGAGTTGTTAATGATGTACCCAAGGAGTCTTGTGGTTGTGAATCTTCTTCATCTAAAGCATGTTCTGAAGCTATAATAGTTCTTAAATATTGTAACTGATGTGAGGAATCATGCTAGATCATTTGTTCCACCTCCATATGAGAGTCCAAATTATCTACAATTCTCTAAATCTTCTTGGGAAATGGAGATTTATTTGATGCCTCTAGAAAATCCTCTTTTTTATTCTGAGTAATCTCATGATCATTGTCTTCACCTTGCCGCAATTCGATCATATTTGTAATATGTGAATTTTACAACTTTCTTTGACTTGAAGTCTTTTATTTACTTTTAGCATGGAATAGATCCTTAGGTTCTTAAGCATATTGGAGCTAAAAAGTGGTTCCTTTTTCGAAGAAGTTCCTCCTTGTAATTGTGATGTTGTTCTTTACTAGTAGTATTAGTGTGTGGAGGTTTTCTACCAACACTCAATTCAGTTCTCTTCTTCTAAATTAATCTTTTCTCTTTGTCTTCTTCCTCTTCCTTTTTATGCTTGTGTTCCTCCTTATCATGTTAGCGCAACCTCTTCAGCTAGATCAACCTCAACGATTCATGAATAAGTACTGGTGTCTTAACTTTCTAAGGTGGTGTTAAATATTTGGTTGCCCCTTTCTCTTGCTTCTGTTTTATTTTGGCCTCCTTAACAAAAGTGATATTGACTTCTCAAGTCATGGGAATTTGTCATCACTCAACAACTATTATCTTGATATCTTAACTGGTAAAAATACAGGGTAGAATGTCTATTGAGGCCTATGGATCTACTTGACATTTAAAAACACAACTTGCATCTATGTTTTAATAAATGGAGGCATCATACTTAATTACTAAATTTTTAGGAATCTAGAAGGATTTGATGGTCTCATGAACCATCTATGTAAATCCTTGTTTGTCACACTTGACTTGGTTTATCTTAAGTGTACTAAAAAATATTGAACTTGGGAGCAAACAAGTCTTTGAAACTTCAGTTTCAGATGGTCTACCTTCTAATTCTTTCTAAAATATCATTACAAGAAGTAAGATAATTCGACTATCGCAAAAATATTTACCATGCTCGTGTGTATCCACACAATTTAATATAAACCCATTTTTAAAATACAAATTCCAAGACATATTTATGCTTTTCACACACCATTTAGTTGCATGAACAACTTCCACCAAGCATCCATGCTTTCTTCAATTCTTGGATAATTTATAAGCCAACAACTAAGTTGCAAATTTGACCTCTAAAACTGAATGAACAACTTCCACCAAGCATCAATGCTTTCTTCAATTCTTGGATAATTTATAAGGCAACAACTAAGTTGCAAATTTGACCTCTAAAAGATATCACCACTCCACATGTACCCATGTTTGTGCCATATCTCTTATGTATTTTGTTTGCAATAACAAGTCTTAGCTAAATTACAAACCAAGGTCATAGTAAGGATTTCTCAGGCGGAGCGTAGACATGGAGATTAGGGTTTTTTGCAGGTGATTAGGGTTTTCAGAAGCACTGTTTGATATTTGAACTGGTCTTGTGTTATGCTGAGGTTCTTTAACTGGTTTTCCTGGCTAGTATTGGAACCCTTTCCTAGTAGCGTTACCTTTAACTAAGTTTGTAGGTCATTTAACCTTCTGGACTGATTGCCACCTTTGGGGTTGGTATGAGCGCCATGCACATTGTTTGACCCTGAAATTGTGTTGTACCTGACCACCCTTTTCGGCTGGGAATTGAGCCTGTCACCTCGAACTGTTTGGGTGGAGACATTCGTTGGTTTCGCATTATAGTTTATGATGGCTCCATATTTGATGGGTGTTGTTTTCTTTGGTTGACTTCTGCAACGACCGACAACATCACGAGAACTAGTGCTCTGTTGTGACCAAGTACCTTTCGACATTGTTGTTTTTTTAATTGATTTTAGTTCTTGGTTCTAGGGCTTGGTATAAACTCTTTCACAAATGGTTTATGGGAATTTTATTAGTCGACCACCCCACATGGAGTTCACCCTCTCTCCAGAGGGTTAATACCAACCATGATTAAAAAGTGGGAATCTTGTTACTTTCTGTCTGGTTTGTTGGTCATTTTTGGTTTTTTTAGTTGATAATTGTTGCTTACCTGGTATGTCAGTGGTCTAAACCTAGGTTTAAGGTCTTTTGGGGCTCCCGTTGATTCAGGCGCCTTTGGTGTCGGGTGCACTGGGTAGGGTTTCTTTGTTGACAAGTTGTCACGATTATTGGTTGCGTTGGTTGACGGTCACTATTTAACCTTTGTCTTTGTTGGGTTTGAGATATGTCTTCTTGTGGTAACCTTGGGGCCCCTTCTGAGGGTGGCAGGGGTACAAAATTTTCCTGATCCTTGCTTCTAACTGTGCCCACCAGAAAGCAAAGGCCCATAAGGCGCTTGAAGAGAAGCACTGTTATGTCCTAGGTCATGATGTCTTCCTCGACAAGGTAGAAAACCTCTGTCGCAGGGCCCTTTTTGGGAGAATACCTCGATTGGATGCTTTGTTGCTCTTGAAAAGGATTTTCACTTGATTTTTGATAAGTGGTTAGCTAAGGTTTTGGTAGAAATTGATATTCCCAAAGGTTTACTTCTTGAGATTGATCTTGTCTACGGTGACTGTGTTACTACACATAGACTAGAATACTTGCACATGCCATTCAGGTTCAACTATTTCCACGAGACTGGTCATTTGCACAACTCTTGTGCTCTTCTTCATAGTGGTCGTTATGTTAAGCATGGGTTTTATCTTAGTTTTGGGTCTACTTCTCCCTCTCCTGAAGTCTATATTCCCTCAATGGAGCCTTTAGCTCCCACCCCTAAAGCAATTTATGTCTCCTCTTTGCCAACACCTTATGAGGGATTGTCTAAGGGAGAACTTATGTTCATTGAATATATTGAAGTATGTGCTCGTCTTTCTTGTTCATCGGTATCCGATAATCCCCAGTTCGATGCAAGGCCTCCTTGCTGGTTGGAACCCTCTCCTAGTTCGATGCAAGGCCTTCTCCTCTTTTGCCGGTATTATCCTCAAAGCTAGCATTAAAGGGATTTTGAGATCTTCTCTATATTTAATTGCTATGGGCCTTATGTTCAGAGAATTGGTTTTTGGGATAACATTATGGCTGGTGGTTTACTTTCCCTACCTAACATTCTCTTGGCCGTTGACCTTAATTTTACTATCTCCTCCTCCGAAGTCTGGGGTACAAAATCTAGGGTTGATCCCTTGGCTTCTTACTTCTCCCAGCTTATCACCAACAATAATCTGGTTGATCTCTCCATGAACAATCCTGGCCCTACTTGGAGAAATGGACGTGTTGGGGATGCAGGAATAAGAAAAAGACTTGATCGTTTCTTATTATCTGCCAATCTTCTCCCTAGCCTGGCCTACTACAGATCTTGGGCAACACCTTTGGAGGTATCATACCACTATCCTATTTGCCTGGAATGGGGTCCAAGACTAGCTTCTCAGTGTTATCCTTTTAAATTTAATAGGGCATGGCGGAAGAAGACTTTGCCTCCCTTCTTTCATCTTCCTGGAAGGCTCCTTTGGCTAATGGACCTTCAAACCATCTGGATTCACTTTCACTGAAGCTAGGTAGACTCAAAGGCACTGTTAAAGGTTGGGAAAGGAAGAAATCATGTGAGAGGAAACAAATGATTTTGGATATAAATGTTGAGGTTTTTGATATCCCATTGATGGATTCTGGACTTCTGACGGAAACCAATGCAAACAGGATGAAAGATATTCAAGATAAAAAAGGTAAATATTTGGCTCATGAGGTCACTACTCATAGGCTTAAGAGTAGAGTGCTTTGGATGAACGAAGGGGATGCCAATACTAAGTTTTTTCATGCTTATGCTTCAGGGAGAAGAAACTCCAAATCTATTTGGTCCCTTAATCATAAAAATGGTAACTTGGTTCCAGATGATGCTTCTCTTAAGAAATTGAGTAGACAACATTTCACTGATTTATTTAAGGATGATAAGGCAACAAATATTGTTGACCAACTAAAGGTGATTAGGCTCTTCCCGACATTGACCCAGGAAAAGGATGTTGACAGTTTTCTCGAGCCTATTACTCTTCAGGAGGTTGAGGCTGTACTAAAGGGTTTCAAGAAAGATAAATGCCCAGGTCCTGATGGATGGCCGGTTGAGTTCTTCCTGGCCTTTTTTGACCTGATAGGGGAGGAGCTAGTGTATGCAGCAGAATAAGCTAGAATTGAAGGGTTTGTGCTTGGTTCATTAAACTCTACTTTCTTGAATCTGATTCATAAGTGTGAAAATCCTTCTACCTTTGCTGATTTTCACCCTATCTCATTATGTAACCTTGTTTGCAAGGTCATCTCTAAAATTGCAATGCTTCGTTTGAAACCCTTACTAAATTGGGCCATTTCTGCTCAACAATTTGGTTTTTTGAATGATCGTTAGATTACTAAACCATTTAGCATTACCTAGGAATTATTGCACTCTATCAAAACTAAGAATTCAAATGTCCTTGTACTAAATATGGATTTAGTCAAAGCCTTTGATAGGGTTAATTGGACTTTTATGAGAATCTTACTACTATAGATTGGAATTCCTCTGATTGGTGTAAACTGGATTATGCGTTGTGTCACTAACTCATGTTTTGCAGTCTTAGTTAATGGGACTCCATCTGATTTTTTCCCAGCCTCAAGGGGAATCCGTCAAGGTTGTCCATTATCTCCCTTATTTTTCATTTTGATCATTGAGAGCCTTAGCAGGATCATTATGGATGCTCAGCAAAAAGGTCACATAAAAGGTTTTCAGTACTCTCCTAACCTGTCTTTAACACACCTGTTATTTGTGGATGATGTGATATTATTTGGGATTGGAACTGTTGATGAATGGGGTGCATACAAAGAAGTTGTGGACTTATTTTGTTTAGCTATGGGTATGTCTGTCAACAAGGAAAAATATTCTTTCCTTTACCGAAACGTTGATGAAGAGATTAGATGTCAAATTTCAGTGCTTCTTCCCTACATCATGGCTCCTATCACTTCAGGGTTCAAATACCTAGGATATTGCCTAAAACCTCTAGGGTATCGATCCTCTGACTGGATATGGATGGTGGAAATGTTTGAAAATAAGATTAAAAATTGGACTTATAGGTTGCTAGCACTTGGGGGAAGATTAGTCCTTATTAAATATGTTCTTATAGGGTTAGCGGTGTATTGGTTTGCACTTTCCAGGTGCCCCATATCTATACTGAATTCATTGAGGAGCTCCATATTTACATTCCTATGATGAAAATATGATGGTCATCAGTGATATCACTTGGCGAATTGGAAGACTGTTTCAACCCCTATCGAATTCAGTGGTTGGGACATAAAGAACTTAGAATGGTTTGGGATCTCTCTCAGACTGAAGAGTATGTGGCAGCTTATGATCAGGAATGGTATTTGGAGCCGGATCATTACACATAAATATTTAAAAAATAGACCATTGGAGGACTGGATCAGGACTTGGAAATTCACTGTCATTGGAACTTCATATTTTTGGAATGGATTTATTAGAATTTTGTCTTGGATTACATGTAAGCTCGACTGGAAGGTGGGAGATGGAATGAAAATCCATCTGAGTGTTGATCCTATAGCAGGCCTTGATGCATCGTATTCTCTCCTGGTGGACCTGAGGGATTATCTAGCTTACTATGGGATTTCTTACCTCGCTCAAGCTCAGAAACAGGATGGACTTTCACAAGGTTTTAATGGTTGGTACTTAGCTTCTGATCTAGACCTAGGGGATTATTGGGATGACCTTTGGATGTCCTTTTTCAAAGGCCTTTCTCATGGCGGAATCAAGATTAGGAATTCTGAAGACTCCCTGCTCTAGATGTATGATATGAAATCAGGCGTGGTTTCGGCAAAAAAAGCATATGAACTCATTGTGTTTGAATATTTTCCTTTGTCATTAGATTGTATTCTCTCACAGGTTTGGAAATTCAATATTTCGAAGAAATTCAAGTGCTTTACTTGGCTGGCATTTAATAAGAAAATAAATACTGGGGACAACCTATGTAAAAGGGGATGGCTCGGTCCTAACAGATGTAACCTATGTAAGTCAGATGTTGAATCTATAAATCATATGTTTGTTGACTTCTCCTTCACACAAGAGGTATTACTCATCTTAGGCAGTATATTTGATGTACATTTAGATTGGTCATATTTGACTCTTTCAAATAACCTTATCAGCTGGTTCTCTAAGGACGGGGATCTTCTGTTGTTAGGATTATTAATCCTTCCTTGTCCAAATTTGGTCATATGTCTAAATCAGGAGTCCATCCAGTCTATTTATGGTCATTAGCACCATTGGGTCCACTTGGCCTAATTGGGGCACATAGTTCAGTTACTAAAGTGTGGGGAACACTAATTGAGGCTTACTGCCACTGATTGCACTTAATTGCATCAGTTTAGGAGCCTCCTATACCAATCCCTACAATTTAGGAGCCACTAGGAGTGCCGAAACCAACCAAGGTCAGTTCAGTTCAGTTAATGACTAGTCAAGCTAAGTTAGGAGTCAGTTACATTTAGTTCTAGTCCTCTACATTTAGTTAAGGCTAGGTTTACATGACAACACTCAGGAGGGGCACATTTCTCACCTACCACAGTCAGTTAGCCTTAGTCAACACTGAATGTAACACTTGAGTTGTGTTTTAGAGCTTCGATGAACTCCAGTTATGGTTTAGACAAGGTCAGTTAACTATTGAGTCCCCTGATAGTGATTTAGACAAGGTCTTAGTTACCTACAGTCAAGTAGAGTCTATCAATTTGAATTTCCTCATGTGGATTCAAATTTCATGTGGCTATTAAAGCCATTGTACTTCATTGTAATTATTATCTGATTACTTTTGATTAGTGAAAGCATTCATAGCTGCAAGCCATTTTTGCAATGTTTCATTCTTCAATTGCTGAGTAAATTGTGTGATCTATTTTGTGAGTTGTGTGTTTGTCCACAGATCTATGTGCTCAATTTAATATGGTATCAGAGCCTCGATGGAAAAGACACCTCTCCTCCTCAGATCTCCAGCTGGATCATTTTTTTGAGCAAATTTCTCCTTCCAGTACTGCACCAGAAGCGGAGGATTTACCACTTCATATCCCAAGTTAGGAAATTGTTGATCAAGCTTGCTTGATCAACTATGCTGGGTGTGAAGGAAATTCCAAAAGTGCAAACTGCCAACCTTACTTTGTATGTTTTATTTTGTGATAGGTTATCAGCTTTTCTTATAGCATTCGCTACAAGCAGCCCTTTCTTCTCAATGCATTCTCTACAGCAGCTCAGTCCTTCTTCGTACATTCAAAATGGCTCATCTAGTGGAGCCTCTCACTCCCTTCAACTATCACTAGTGGAAGGAAGACATGGTGGTAATGCTCCACACTAAGCAACTCTTCAGACTCATAAAAGAAACAAAGGCAAAGCTAGCTTCAGATAAAGACAAAGAAACGTACATGAACTGGCGTGATGAAGCCCATGGACACTTGCTCTCCTCAGTCTCTAGAGATCTTCGATTCCACATCCAAGAATTGAAGACTCCCAAGGAGGTTTGGGACAATATTTCCTCCTTATTTGATAAGCAGGATGAGATGAGGATCCATCAGCTAGAAAATGATCTGATCACTCTTAATCCATCCAATTTCGAATCACTGAATGAATTCTTCACAAAGTTCAAGAACCTGATATATCAATTGAAGTAATGCAAAGTGGAGAAGGATGAAGATCATCTCAACCTTACCATCCTCACAAAGCTCAATGCAGACTACTCAGTCTTTGTATCCACCTTCCAAATAGTAAGGCTCACTACTCCAAGTTGGAAGATTCCCACTTTTAATGCCTTCATCCAATCTCTTATTTCTGAGAATGATAAATTGATCCAAATGGGGATCATTTGATCTTCCAAATATCTAGCTCTGGTTGCAAGAGGAGATAAGGTAGTGAATGACAAAGGGAAGCAAAGGGATGAGTCTCCTGTGAACAAAGAGCAGTCAAAAGAACCTTATGGTTCGAAGAGAAGCAAGAAGAATGGCAAAGGCAAGGTCCTTTGCTCTTACTGTGGAAGGGGCTTTCATTCAGAAAGCTCCTGTATGAGAAGACAAATTGATGAAATGGCTCTTCTTTTGAAGAAACATAACATTTCTGTACCTGCTAGCGCAAGGAAGGATGAATTTGAAGAAGAAGAAGATGAAGAATACCAAAGGAAATGCCATGCACTGAAGGCTTGCTGCACATCAGCACATGTCTTCCTCATTGATTCTTGAGCTTCCAACCATATGGTTGCATCCAGAGAATCATTCTCTTCTTTTTAGTCCTTTGATGGTCCTAGTATTCAGATGGGAAATAATAGTAAAGTCAAAATAGGGGAAGGGCTCTGTCAAGCTTGAACATGGAAGGTTCAAAGATGTGTTATTTGTTCCCTCCCTAGCTTCAAACCTATTATCTGTCTATCAGATGAACCATACTGGATCTCCAAAGCGAGTGATCTTTGGTCCTGACTCAGTGGAGATCACAGATATCTCTACTGGGAGCATCAAAGCAAAGGGTACTACAAATCATGCTTCAAAATCATATGAGTTCTCACATTTCATGCCTCCTTCAGAACCAGTGCACTCTCAGCAGCCACTTGCAAGGGAAGGTAAAATCATTGCATCTACTTCTTTTACAAATTCTACTAGTATTGCAAATCCATCTTTATCAGTTTATGAGATTGAGATTCAGGGTGAATCAGATCCAGATTCAGTCCCTACTTCCAAACTGGAAGCTAAGAAGATGACTGGAAACTCACCTGACACTCAGAAAGGAAAGACCCTTGCGCTATGCCATGCAATCTTACCTACTTCAGAGAAACGCAATAGACTCCCTGTAAGATGCTACATGGCAAGGGCTCAGTATCACTACATTCAGAAGAATGGATATCATCATACACCTCTTCAATCAGTAAGAGATAAAGGTTACATTCCTCCTTCCTTCCATCATCATTTTTGGAGAAGAAGGAGAAGTCTACATGCCAAGCCCCAGAATACCTGTGCACAGCACACCATGCATGCTGCTTCACTACCTCACAGAGATGAATATTGCAGCAACATATTTTCAAGTTTTTCAAACTTGAGACCTAATTCTACCTGCTTAGATAGAGGGGGGGATTTTTTCCCATGTGGTTTTTGCCCCAGCTCCTTGTATTAAGCAGTTACTTTATTTTACTTGATGTAATGGGTGACCTATGGTCTTAGTTACCAGGGCCCACAGATTGTCCAAGTTAGCATTTAGGGGGGGTGTTAGGATTTTTAATCCTCCCTTGTCCAAATTTGGTCATATGTCTAAATCAGGAGTCATGTCTCAATCGGGAGTTCATCCAGTCTATTTATAGTCATTAGCACCATTGGGTCGACTTGGCCTAATTGGGGCACATAGTTCAGTTACTAAAGTGTGGGGAAAACTAATTGAGGCTTACTATCACTGATTGCACTTAATTGCATCGGTTTAGGAGCCTCCTAAACCAATCCCTACAATTTAGGAGCCACTGGGAGTGCCGAAGCCAACCAAGGTCAGTTCAGTTTAGTTAATGACTAGTCAAGCTAAGTTAAGAGTCAGTTACATTCAGTTCTAGTCCTCTACATTCAGTTAGCGCTAGGTTTACGTGATTGCACTTAGGAGGGGCGCATTTCTCACCTACCACAGTCAGTTAGCCTTAGTTAACACTAAATGTAAAACTTGAGTTGTGTTTTAGAGCTTCGATGAACTCTGGTTATGGTTTACACAAGGTCAATTAACTATTGAGTCCTTCGATAGTGATTTAGACAAGGTATTAGTTACCTACAGTCAAGTAGAGTCTATCAATTTGAATTTCCTCATGTGGATTCGAATTTCATGTGGCTATTAAAGCCATTGTACTTCATTGTAATTATTATCTGATTAGTTTTGATTAATGAAAGCATTCACAGCTGCAAGCCATTTTTGCACTGTTTCATTCTTCAATTGCTGAGTAAATTGTGTGATCTATTTTGTGAGTTGTGTGTTTGTCCACAGATCTATGTGCTCAATTTAATATTTGTATCTACCTATTTTTTTCATTTGGAATCTTTGGAAGACAAGAAACAACTATATTTTTTAGA
Source organism: Pseudotsuga menziesii (assembly GCA_001517045.1). Lineage (NCBI taxonomy): Eukaryota > Viridiplantae > Streptophyta > Pinopsida > Pinales > Pinaceae > Pseudotsuga > Pseudotsuga menziesii. The sequence continues at coordinate 722,695 of LPNX011040737.1, read as the reverse complement.
ACAAAGAGCCTAATATTACCAGACTCTGTCATAGGATTATGTCATAGGTTTCATCTCATCAGGTGCCTCAAGTAAAAAGGTCTAAAGTCAGGAATAATGGAGATCCTCCAATTAAACTATTTCCCGTGGAATTCTTTGATGCAGTTGTGGCAGATTCAACTGGAGGTGCGGGTGTCTGTATCTGGATTAATGAACTGCATTACCTCTCAATCAAATTAGGTTGTGGACACAACACTAATACAACAGCTGAGCTATTGGCACTCTGGGAATTATCGTACATTGCCAAAGATATTGGATTACCATATCTACATGTCTTTGGCGATTCCTTTGTGATTATAAATTGGGCAAAGGAAGAATCCACACTTACTATCGTGAACTTAGAGGCTTGGTACGACAACACCAAAAAGCTTATATCTTCATTCACATTGATGGATTTCAGCCATGTCTATAGGGAATATAATAAGAGGGTAGATTCATTATCTAAGGAAGGGCTTCATATGGTTTCGGGCCATCTTACCTTTATTGAAATATGTGAAGGTGAGCTATTTGGGGAAGTTGAAATTTCAACTTTTTTGAGAGCATTGCTCTGATCTGCCTAAGGCCTGTCGGTCTTTGAGTTTTGTCTCCTTTTTTAGCATGTTTGGATTAAGAGGATTAGTCATTCCCTTTGACTATTTGAGAGGACCCAAGCCCTGACTTAAATATTTCCTTCGGGCTCTTATTATCTTCTTTAGGAACATATTTGGTTGATAGTTCTGTAGTGAGTATTATGAGAGGAACATTTCAGGTACATAATGCCCAGGTGCTGACAGTAGCTGGTTCAGAGAGAGCATGCTTTTCTTTGTAAAAATTGTTGAAGTATTTTTGGATAGTTGTTAGATGCCACATGTTTGGATCTGATATTTTGATGATGTACCCCATTACCTTTGATTCAATAGAATATCAAGGAATTATTTTTTTGTCTGAAAAAAAATTACAAACCAAGGGCTTTTCCTTTTGGGCGAACTTAGAAACCAAGGACTTAGCAGTTAGAGGTCAAGATGGCGGGCTCGATATTGAGGCTAAGTAAGACTGATGTGGCAATGTAAGGAGAATGGTTGAGAGCCTAAAACAAATCCACATGCAGTATCTCAGCAGCACAGTCACTTTGTTTTTGCTTTTGTCTACAATGGTAGCCATCGATAACACTTCTAGCTAGTATGTTTGGCATGTTATTTGTTGTAGGCACATGGTGGCTTGTAATGTTTTCCAGGTAGGGATAGGTTTTAGGAATTTTGATGGCATAGAACTGATACTTTATGCAAATTCCTGTATATTTTCAGTAATATAATGTGAAAATCTAGCTTTAAAAAAACTATATTTGAACAGCTTACTCCTTTTCCTATATTTAATAGCCCATCTATGTATTTCACCCACTATTGGCCTAGTTATCACTCTCTGCAATAACTATTCATCACACCTCTTTATCTATCAATGTGAATAGTATCATAGGGATATGGTCACCAAAGGAAAGAGAAAAAATAGATAATATAAATAAATGGGAAAGGATTTGAAGTAATTGAGGCATAACGATAATTAAGGTGATCATAATAAAGAGTGTGAGAATGATGATAATGAATCAGATTTTATTTAAATAAACAACTTTCATACAATGTAATGATTGTTATAATTTGTTTTTATTTTGTTACATCTATTTAAGTTTGATATATTTAGCATAGATCTTGATATATTTAGCAATGTATGTCAAGTGATATGCATGCACATAAAAATAAAATGTTGTACATTAATTTTGGACTTAGATATCTATATATTAGGAAATAAATTCAAAATATTGAAATACAAATACATATTTTAGAAATTTGATATTGACACTTGAAATTCACACTTTTTGAATCACAATTTGCACTTTACGAATCAAAATTCATGCTTTCATAATCAAATTTATTCAAAATTAACTATTTCTAAAACAAATATTCACACTTTCAAAATCCGATTTTGCATTTTCATTAGAGGAAATTTGGGGTCTAAAATGGGCTTGATAAGAAAACAAGTCATTCATGCATTGGAATTCAACAACCAATATAATTTGAAGAAAATGATGCATTGGAAATAATGATCAATAGAATTTGAAGAAAACGAGTCAACCATAATGGTTGACTAAACATATTTGCCATAAAAATTACTCTTTATTTACATATTTTCAACTTAACTCACAATGGTTTCACTCGAATTTCAAGTAGGAGGATTCGTCAAGTGTATAATTCAATTCCGCATCCAACGAGTACCTACACTACATACTTTTGATGCATCCTACCCCACGAAAAATGAGAATTACATTAAAAAAACGTGTTAGTTATTTTTAAGTAACACGTTTTTTAATATATTTCTCATTTTTGTGAGGTGGGATCCATCAAAAGTATCCAGTGTGGGTACTCGTTGGATGTGGAGTTGAATTCTACATCTAACGAGTGCTCCTGCTCAAAATTTGAGTGTAACCTCATGGAGATAAGTTAAAAATACGCAAACAAAAAGTAGTTTTTGTGTCTTTCACTTCAAAATTTATAATATTATTATATTATTTTCCTTAGGAGGCCCATTTTAGATCTCAAATTTCCTCTAATGAGAAACATTGGCATTCACACTTCGTAAATGGATTTTAGTCTTTTATAACAATGCGCACACCTATGTGCAAAGCACTTAAACACACCTAAGTGACATAATTACATATAGGAGACACACACATATAGGTGTCATATGTAAGTGTGTTGCTTAAGAGTATGTGTGTGAGCACATTTATTTTGTATGTGTGAGTGTGTAGCATCTTGTGGGTCTAACTGCATCACCCGTTATCTAAGTGTGTTACTTGTGTGTGTGAGAGAGAAAGACTAAAACATAAACAACACTTAGGTACATGTGTATCAATGCATGAGTGCATCACATAAGTATGACCGCATCTCCTATGTTTGTGTAAGCACACTTCGTGTGTGTGTGTGTGTGTGTGTGTGTGAATGCATTTCTTATGTGCATGATTGTGTCTCTTATTTATGTGTAATGGATGCACCCACAAATAAGAAATGCCCTCACACCTAACCCATGCATCTACATAAGTGATGCACACACATAAGTGTTGCACATACAAGCTGACACATGAGTGATGCACCCACACACATAAGTGATTCCCTCACACATAAGCAAAGAAGTCACACACCTAAGTGATGCTCTCACACATAAGCAAAGAACTAACACATCTAACCCACACACCCATATAAGTGATGCACTCACACATGTAACACACACATACTAACATGATTGAACACACTCAGAGACATAAGAAACATAATAATCACACACATAAGAAACATAATATCTAAGAAGAGGGTTATGGAACTACTTTCATATATTTGGCAAGCCCTTGATAATAGGTTGTTCCCTCTATTTATTACATAATGTTGCAGAAATTTAAATATCAGAAGGTGAACAGACTAGGAGCTTTAATGCTAAGGGTCAGGTGTATTTAGTTGGAAAATAGATAATTAACTTTAAATACTGTGACTCATGCATTTGAACATGGATTTAGGTGTACAATAGCTCATTTGAAAGTTTGAGACAAGGAGAATAACAAGATAAAGAGATAATAAAATACACAGTGGATTAAAGAGGGAGACAAAATAGACACTAAGTGGATGTAAGAGAAACACAAAGTGGACACAAGAGGGATGCAAGGTGGATGCAAGAGGAATACAATAGAGAAACAATATATTTCAAGGAAAATTTAGCCCATGGGCTATTTTTCCATTTTTTTTTCAAAGATTTGCCAATTTGCATTTTTCGAAACCCTCTTTCACCCAATTTTTATGGGGTAAAATTTTTTCACTCTAAAGTTCATGAGATTATTATATAAACTATATAAGATCCCTTATAAAATGAAATATTTTATAGTTGTCATTTTAAGAATTGGTAAGATTTGCCATCTTTTATACACTTTTAAATAAGTATGGATCCTTAAAATTTTCCCTGACATATTTGCAAAGAATGAAAAGAATATGCAAAACTAGATGCAAATAAGATGCAGCAGAGGTGCAGAATGCATGGAAATGACCCACAAAAAAGAAAGGATATGTAAAATCAAATAAGATGTTGTAAGCCTGCACGGGTGTGGCTCATTGGCGATTCACTTGATATGAAGTCATATGTTGAAAATGAGGTCACGAGTCCAAATCACACCCGATATTACCCGTGTCCCATTCTTGCGGGCTGTTGTGGGGCACCTAGGGGTATAGTGGTAGCGGGAATGGATCCCTGGACCCCGTTTTATGCGAGTACTATCCGAGTCCCTAGTTGTTGATTCCCCTTGTAAAAAAAAGATGTTGTAAAATATTCCCATAAACATTCTCAACCAAGTTAGTGTCTTGATTGCATCACATGCAAACACGTATCTAAATGTAACTCCCATGAACATGGTATCACAATGCCCAAATGTTATAGTCCCAAATCACTAGAAAACTTGATTGCATGGTTGTCTAAATAATCAATATCCAGTTTGGTACACGCCATCATCACCTACATTAATTTTTCTATTGTAATTAAATATTGCACCATATTCATGTATTCCATTTTCCCCTTAACCATCATTCCCATGTACTTCGACAATTTCACTTCAACTTACATAATTAAATGAGTGTAGATCCATTTCAATATTAGATATGTAATTAATTTCTATCCTAGTTGTGAGATGTTAATATGCAACTAACCTATGACCACAATTATCAAGTGGTAGGGTAATTATGATTTTTTCATGATGTAATTCACAATGACTAAATAACTTGTCACAACCACTACTCTTGTGAATGAACTCTATTTTGGGTGCATGATCCATTGTTGGAGATATATTAACAATATTTTTAGAAGGACATTTAGTAATAGACACAACCCCACAATACACAATAGGAGAAAGTAAAAATTGAGATGTTATTTGGATTCAATAAGATTAACAAGTTTTCATCCTTTCAACATTTTTTGAAATAGACAATGACTAAGTTATTAATATGATTTTTTTTCCAGTAACCTATGATCCTATCCCAAATAGATAAGTGAGAGACATAAGAGTTTCATCATGCACATAAGAGATAGGATCTCACACATAAGTGACACAGTCACATACATAATCAACATATTCATTGACATGAATGATACTCACAAACATAAGCGATGCACTTCCACATAAACACCACATTTACATGCAAAAGCGTCACACCTAACATAAGTGACACACCCAACTTATTCACCTACACACACCCACACAGGCAACACATTTACACATAAGTGTACATCCTGAGTGGGTCGAACTGTTAAGAACATGTGTTTCCTCCTAGGAGGTCATAGTTTAAATCCGAAGGGGGTAGGGTATGTACACGTATGTAGGATTTAGAAGTTAAATTGATGCATAGAGACGGGTCCCTTGTCCCACAAACAAGGGGGTATCATACCCCAAATTGGTTCCTCATTTGGTGGTGACCTTAAAAACGTATTATTATTATTATTATTATCAAACTTATGCATATATGATACACACCTACATATGCAATGCACTCATGCCTAAGTGAAGCACTTACACACACACAAGCTACACCATTAGACATAGGGGACACTTACACATGTGTCATATGTAACTGTCTTGCTTATGTGTGTTTGGATATTATAAACCCACTTCATACTTAGAATAAAAATATTTAGTCATTATTGATTAATTTCCTACCTACTAGCGTAGATAGTTGGCACTTGCACCACTTGGTCAACACTTTCCATATATACCCAGGAGCACCTAATTTTTCCTGATTCTGGTTAGATCTTGCCTACTTTATTGAGTGTCAGGTTTAGTAACTGTGCCTTCTTGCAGATTATGTCTTTATCCTTCTTTATTCCATCTTTTCAGTGGATAAGGTAAAGCTACTCAACTAGGTAACTGCTATCTTTTGTTTCCAACCCATCCTCCATGATTTTCTCTCCATATTCCATGATGAGAATGTTTTTCCATCACTTATGAAAACTCACTCATAATTTAGCTAATTCATGAGGTCCTTGATAGATTTGGAAAGTGCTTTAGCCACCTATGTGGGTTTATCATATTTGAAAAGTCTGCTTTATGAGCTAGCCTGAGTTGTCTTCTAGAAACTCAATTTTCCTTTATAAGGATGTATTACCATTGTAATAATCAATCAATCATCGTTCATTAATCACTTCTTAATGTGTGTTCATTCTTATTCTTCTCTCCTTATGCTAATTCTCTGCAATTCCCTGTGAGGTTAATTGTGTGCTTAGATTCATAGCTTGTTTATAGAATTATTGCTACCATCAAGGCTTTAGAATTCTGACATGGTATCAGAGTTTTGGGAGCCCATCAATTAATTCTCCTTTTCAGATTTCCAGGTTTATTTTGCAGGTGCAACAACTTCTATATGGATTCAAAAGTTCCTCTACATTCTCCTTTCAACTATGTTGATTGGAAGCCAAAGGTGAGCGCATACTTGAAGAGGCTATGTCTCTTTGATGTCTCCATTGGTGTAGTGACCAAACCAAAGTCTTATGAAGATAATATTGACTGACTAAATGATCGTGATAGAGCTTATGGAATTGTTTCTGGAAATGTCTCCAAAGATACATCATCTCATAGATTCTGCTGAATACCCATTTGAGCTTTGGAATGATTTGGACAAAGATTTTAGTATGCAAGAAGAAGAATACGAATCATGGAGAAAACCCAACATATCCTCATGTGCTCTCTCTCAAGATATATTTGCATCTACATTCTATGATGATTTTTTTCATCATGAATAAGTAACTCATACAATTCATGTTGTTACTATTATCTTTTATTCGAATGCTTCCTCTTTCTATCAAGCAGCAAATATTGAAGAGCCATATTTTTCTGTATCTCTTAAAGTTGAAGATCCTGATTCATCTTCTTATGATACTGATGATGAAAAAGAAGTGACTAATGGAGATTCCATTTCCATTTTTTATTATTCATTCACGCATTCAGTGTTCGCTATGTCTTCTATCATATATTTTGAGATCTATATGCCAGATCTTTCACACCTTGTGCATACCTCTCTACTTGATGGTGCACAACTCAGTGACTTCTTGGATGTTTGTTTAGCTAGATCAATTATTATTTGTGTCATACCACTCACCATACTTGATCTCATTCACTTTTGCATTTCCTCCTTTGTTCTTGGAACCAATAATCAGAGCCTCCTTGAAGAATTTGAACATCTATTTCTTTCCTCCTTTCATACTTCTACCACAGAGGATTCTTTACCAGTTTATGCTCTATAAGAGTCTATTGATGTGCTAGTCTATGTTTCTTTGGATACTTTGGAAGCTATATCAAAATATCGAGTCTCTGCATTCGCACTCCCTGATCCTAAGCCTTCTCCTTTTACCTACATGATCACTTGCACACATCTTCTTAGTGTAAAAGAAGCTGGAGACTTTATGCATTCACTTGGACACTTATTTCACCTATATGGAGTTGATTTCATATCTATTGGTTTGAATTTAAATTCATCTCATCATCTTGGAGGTGATTACAAATCCCAAGAACTTTCAGTCCTGCTTACACATCATTGGATCTTAGTTGATATATATGGTCCCAGTTTCCATCCTGTAGCTGTTCTTGATCCATGTGAGTGGATTTATCTTCTTCCCAAGAAGAATATTCCTGTAGACATTATCATTTAGTTTGGAACAGCATTAGCAATACTTCGACATTTTTTGTTTTCCTTTCATGTCCTTTCTTGAGGGAGGATTTTCCCCATGTGGTTTTTCCTCTTTCTTCGGCTTTTTTGGACATGAATAATTGTAAAGGGTGACCATAACCTTGTTGTTGGGCCCTATATGCACCTATATACACCTATATGCATTTGATTATTTCAGACATATCATCATAAAGTGAAAATTAAAGGGGGGTGTTGGGATATTATAAACCCACTTCATACTTAGGATTTACAATATTTAATCATTATTGATTAATTCCCTACCTACTATCCTATATAGTTGGCATCCACTTGCACCACTTGGTCAACACTTTCCATATATACCCCAGGAGTGCCTTTTTCCTGAATTTGGTTAGATCTTGCCTACTTTATTGACTGCCAGATCTAGTAATTGTGCCTTCCTGCAGATTTTGTCATTATCCTGCTTTATTCCAACTTTTAAGAGGATAAGGTAAAGCTAGCCAACTAGGAAACTGATATCTTTTGTTTCTAACCCATCCACCATGATTTTCTCTCCATATTCTATGATTATCATTTTTTTCCATCATTCATGAAAACTCACTCATGCTTTAGTTAATTCGTGAGGTCCTTGATAGATTTGGAAAGTGCTTTAGCCACCTATGGTCGTTTATAATATTTGGTAAGTATACTTTATGAGCTAACATGAGTTGTCTTCTAGCAACTCAATTTTCCCTTCTAAGGATGTATTACTATTGTAATAATAAATCAATCACCAGTCATTTATCACTCCTTAGTGTGTGTTCATTATTCTTGTTCTCTCCTTATGTTAATTTTGTACAATTCCCTGTGAGGTTAATTGTGTCCTTATATGCTTAACTTGTTTATAGAATTCTTGTTACAATCAAGGATTTAGAATTATGACAATGTGAATGCATGAGCAAGTTGATTATGTGTGTGTTTCCTCTTTGCATATGAGTACATCACCCATGTGGGTGAATGTATCGCTTATGTGTGTGTGACTGAAAGACCCACACATATGCAACACTTAGGTGCATGTGTGTGAGTGCATTTGTTATGTATGTGTCAATGATGCAACCACACATAAGAAACATGAATCACACCTAACCCACAAATACACATGAGCTTCACGCATAAGCCTTTTTTACATACTCACATATTAGTGATGCACTCAAGCACATAAGTGATGCCCTTACACATAATAAAAGAATATACACACACCCCAATAAGCATTACACTAGCACACCTAACACACACTAACGTGAGAGTCACGCTCATAGGAATAAGTGACATAATAACCACACCCATAAGCTATACAATAAGAGATGTACATAAATACTTTCATATACTCACCAAGCCCTTGATAAGAGGTTGTTGCTTTTATTATTACAAAATGTAGCATAAATGGAAATACTAAAAGGTGAAGAGACTAGAAGCTATAATTCTAGGGGTTAGGTGTATTTATTTGGAAAAGAGATAGTCAAATTCTTAACACCTTAACTCCTACATGCTAACTTGAATCTAGGTGTAGATTAGTTCATTGGAAATCTTGTAATAAGAAGAAGAACACGATACTAAAAAGAGATATGCTAAAACTAAACAAAGTAGATAATAGACAAATGAAACAAGGACACAAAGTAAACACAAGGTGGATGTAAGAAGGATACAAGAGACATAATCTATACAAAGAAATAAAAGATGATGGAAAATTGAACATAATAATAGACACAAAATAACATGCAATTTAGGTGCAGAACACATAAAATGATGCAAAAAGAAGCAAGGATATGTAAAAGGAGATACAAAAACAAGATATAAAAGACTATTATGTGTCCCATTCTTTAATTTGCATAAAATAGGACATAAATTAGGATTCCAAAATGTCAATTGGGTCTATCCTTTGCAATTAAGGGGAGGTGTGTTATCCTTCCCACCCAGGATCAATTCCTAAAAGTGACATGCTTATTCTCTTAATAAGTTTATTGTTGCAATGAACTTGAGCCCTATGTTGGCAAAGCATTGAGCTTTTGCAAAATCTGTTTTACCCTGTGTACCATCCTTGGAATGAAGGGAAGTTCCAAGTGGGTTTCCTTGGGATGTGTATTTCCCAAAAATAAATAAATAAACTAATTAACTAATTAAAACATATAATCATAAATAAATAATAGATAAAAACAAATAGGATCCCATAATGTTGAATTTTAGCAATGCTTCCTAGTTTTCCTTTCAACTCTAGCCACAAACATCTTGAATACTTCAAGAGAATTGATCTAAAGCTTCATATAATAGAGCCATGACTTCCTAGAGAAGTCATCAATGAAGGTGACAAGATATTTAGAACCTTGATAGAATCCATATGTGGTCCACAAAATTTCTAAATGCACCATCTCCGGAATCTCTTGAATTGAACAATCACTTGAAAAAAAATAGAGTCTTTTCTTTTTTCAAGGGCACGTGTTTCAAAAAACTCAAAATAATCAAGTTATATACCTTCTAATCCATAAACGATCTCCTTGGTGCACATCTCCCCTAAGCTATTTTATCCTAGGAATCTCATCCTTTGATGCCACAACATCAATCTTGACTACATCTTTGTTATTCCCACTAGTATTATATTCTCCATCGATGTTAAACTAGTACTGTGCATGACAAGACTAGTCACAATAAACTCATGCATTGTTCCAATGCTTAGTATCTTATCCAAAAAAACAACTCCATGAACAAACTTACAACCTTCTTTGGTGAACAAACATTAACTAATTAGCTAACTAAGAGTATATTGTGTGGAAAACCTAGCATATGCCCCATAATAGGTATCCATTTAACCCTTCCATCTCTATGCTTGATTCTCACACTACATTTTACAACATCTATATGTGTGAACTCCTATGGAAAGAAGCTCCAAAATCCACCAACCATGCCTCTTCTTGGACATCAATTCCCAATCCTTTTATTCATGGTAGACATTATAGTAGGAATGCCACCTTTCTCCTTAGGAAAATATTTGTTTATATTCACTTTTCATCTACCCCTTATGCTTGCATGTCCAACTTATCAATCCTCATCATCTTCTTCCTCTAATTGAATATCTCCCGCTTGATTTGGCTCTATTCCACCAAAATTCTCATTTCTCTTCCCCTTGGCACATCCTCTTGTCACTAATTCTTTTGAATTTCACAATGATTTCATGAGTACTCTTTCTTATTTCTTCTTGTAATAATTAACCAACAACCTCATCTAGCTCTAGATTCTCCAACTTAGTCACTTCCACTAATGAAAATAATAAGGTTATCCCAAGAATTTGGTAGACTATAGGGAAATCAAATGCATTGTTTGACATCCGTTACCTCATATACAATGGCCTTCACTTGATTTCCAAGTGCATTGAAAGCATTTAGGTGACTAGTCACCCTATCACCATTCTTCATCTTAAGGGAATATAACTTCTTCCCTAGGAATTTCATATTCATGGGAGACATGTATTCATACAAGTACCCAAGCATTTCCCAAAAATTCTTTGTCGATCCTACTCTTAACACATTCATCAACATCAAATTAGACAAATTAAGGCCAATTAATGCAATGGACTTATCATTCATCTTTCCCCATTCTACTTCATAATAGGAAGGTTATTGACCTTCATGGTGGCTTCCATCAAGTATTTCTCAATAAGCACATATTTCATTTTCAGTTTCCAAAGTTTGTAGTCACAACCAATAAATTTCTAAATCCTTGAGAAGTTAGTCACTCCTTTTCCATTGCATATACCCTCATAACTTCCCATTGAAGTTGAACTAACTACAACACAATGAACTCAAGCTTCTCATCAACATATAACTACACATCAACATCAACAATGCAACAACCTCCACATGAGTGTACATTCAAACACAATAGCTTCAAATTCAATAGTTTTCCTTCAACACAACAATCTAGGATCATGAGTTTCCTCAGCTCAATGATAAAGTTGTCCCCTTGATGCCAACAATGTTCTAATACCAACTATTAGCAAAAGTGGTTGATATTTAAAAGTGTGCAGAAATATTTAGCAACGTTGATACTAATTATTGTTAAAGATAATGCAATAGGGAGACCCATTCTCAAGGAGGATGGTACCGTAGTCAGTTAACTAGGGTAGAGTAATACCCTAGAAGGTACCCTAGGCCCCTCGGTAGTCTCCTAGGGTTCTTGGTATGGACCAAGCAGGTTGATTCCATGGCAAAGTCCCTAACATATGGTTAGGGACCCTATATGTCTCTACGGTATTCTGGTATGGGACCTGATAGTTTCTTAGACACAATGTCTAAGCAAATCCTGCAAGTTGAGACAGAGACTTCCTGGTATAGGACCAGGCAGATTCTTGGTCTGGGACCAAGCAGTTCTTGTAGGTACATTCTTGGTCAATTAACCAAGTAGATCTTGGTCAAGTTGACCAAGATGATGATGTGTGATATCCTCTCTCATATTTAGTTATTGCTAGGTTGTTTCTCAAGGCACTGGACACCCCTTGATGATGTCACTAGCACCTAACCCTTAGGATAAGTACTGGGGACCAGAGGATAAAATCATCCAGTTTTGATCTTCTTCCTTCTACTGTGATGATAAAAATATATATGGAACACATGTGACAATATACCTTGAGAGAGAAAAGATTAATGCCCTTGGTCTTGTTGGTCCTATGGGTAAAAGGGGTTATTTGTACACCTTTATGATATACCTTGGTCTTGTGGGTATGAGGGTTGTCTTACCTTCTTATTATGACCCCTTTGGTTGACTTATGGTCCTTTATTTTTTTACTTCGTCCTAGCATCCCTATTGTGTGTATCTTTGGTATGCTGATTTTTATTTTATTGTTTTATTGTTATGGACTATATGACCTTTAATACCCTATTCTAAGTCAACCTAATCTTGTTTTTATTTTATGACTACTTAATCGTTAGTACCTTATTCCAAGTCAACCTAACATTATTTTATGTTAGGTTTGGTAACAACCCTAAAATATAGGGTTTAGTGGATTGACCCTTCTAGAAGGATTGTTAAGATTATAAATTCAAATTTTGAATTTCATTTTGGTGTGTGTGTTCACAAGAGACGATTGAAGATTTGATCTTACACCTGATATAGGGTTTGCTGGTGATATTTGGGTTGACGTCTAGGGTTTCAGTGCTATCTCAGAGCTACTGCCACCTCTACCTTAGCTTGTTAGGGTTGTCGCTCTCTTACCCTATCTGCTGCTACTATTTGTGCATGGGTCGTGACTGTGTTGTGATCCTTGAGTTGGGTTGTGACTTCTGGGGACCTCCTTTTGCTAAGATTTGATCTTTTTCTTGTTGTACTGTGACTATTAAGATCCCTCTAGGGTTGGTCGTGGGCTATGGAAACCCTCCATGGACTAAAACTTGGCTATAGTTGCCTTCTACTAGTAGACTGTGACTTTGTAGATTGGCTATGACTATGGATTCCTTCTCTAAGAAGGCCTTGACTGTGTTAAACCATGACTGTGTAAGCTTCTTAAGGGATGAGCTTTAGTTGTTTGAGTTCTCCTTAACTGAGATGTGGGTTGTGTGACCTTCTCTATTGAGAAGTGACCTTGTGTGCTCATTGAACTTGAGTTGTGACCTCTATGAGGTGTTTGGGCGGAGCTTTGATCTCTGTGGGCTGTGGGATATTTGGACAGATCCTTGATTCTTGTGGGATGTTAGTACTCTGATGGGTTGCTAAGATCTGAGCTGTGACTTGTGTTAATATTCTTGAACTAATTGTGATCCTACTAGTGTCTAACTGTGTTTGGGGGCTAACTATACTGCTGGGGTTATTCACACTTGGTGATTGAGTCATATTCACTTCTTTTGTGTGTGCATAACCTTATTCCTAACCCTTTCTCTCTCAAGGTATGTCATCTATTCCTATGGTGACTTTTCCTATCAATGACAAGATCTGAACCTAAACGTATCTGAGTATAAGGGTGATCCAAAACAATCCTAGACCAACGTTATTATTGTTCTTTGCTAATTGTTTTCATAGTACCACAACTGCTTCTTTATTTTCTGTACATTGCTATTAATTTAACTTCATTATAATATTGTTATTGTTTTTTTTTTGTACATGGCATCTAATAAATCATCTCAATGACCAATTTTAACATAGTGACCATTGGAGTGTTAAAGTTGAAAGAGATGATAATTATGTTTTAAATGTATTACAACAGTACTGTTTTGAATCTAGCTTTGCTTCAGTTCTATCCCATGCATGAACATATAAAATTTTTGATTTTATGTATATCAAACCCTCACCTAACCACAACTTTAACAATTATTAGCTAGGATATAGAGATTTGCAATGTGCATAAATATTTCTTAGTTTAATACCAATTGTTAACTAGAATTGAGAACTTAATAGCCTTGCATAAATAATTATCAATAGAAAATTTTAACACACAAAGAGATATCCACAACATATACCCAAAATACAATATTCATGACAAGAAAAAGTAGGAATTACAAATGAATGCAGT
>LPNX011040737.1:675717-703200 GCA_001517045.1 Pseudotsuga menziesii | reverse complement strand
CAATTCTTAGATGAATCCATTATTCATTATTATGTTAGGGTCTTTAAATACGACATTTTTTCCAATACCAAGAAGCCAACGGGTTGATCCATAATAAGACAAAAATCTATCAAACAATTGCTTGGAAGATAAATACATTGAAATATTTTATAAATGGATTGAAATATGAGAAAACCTTGGATAGTGGCACCACATAAAATCAGTGAAATCAGGGATCAGGGTGCAATGACTATGCAAATATCAAGTACTTTCTATTAGAGAGCCTCCAATGGGCTAAGGCTGCATTGTGCTACGAGCAAGAATCCTCATGATTGTGCTTAAGGTCTCCTCAATATTTTTACCCTCATGTGCAGAGGATGTGTGTGTTTAGTCCCCTTTGGAAAGTGTCTGACCTGGAAAAGTATTTTTTCATAAATGGAAAGGAGAAAGCGCGTGGAATTTAATGTGTCTGTGTACATAGTGGTGGACAAGAAAATCAGAAACCACGTCGCTCATAAAGTATTACCTAGACTTTTCACGGATCAGGACGTCTCTTTTGGAGGTTTAGCGGTCACATTATAAGAGGTTGAAAAGGTTTTGAAAGGGTTTGCAAAATCAAAGAGTCCCGATCCAGATGGTTGGACGGTGGAATCTTTTCTAGATTTTTTTGGCATTATGGGTCAAGATATTCTCAAAGCGGTGGAAGAATCCACGACTAGTGGTAAGGTGATGTATGATGGTCTCAATGCCATTTTTATTGCTTTAATTCCAAAAACCCATAAGTTGTCCACCTTCAATGATTTCAGACCTATATCACTATGTAATCTGATATATAAGGTTATTGCAATGTATATGAATGTATATGATGAATGTAATTGAGTCGTAGGAATGTATATTATGATTAAGTGTTTATGTATTTGCTTATGAATGGGTTTTCGTATGCAAGAGTCACACTATTGATAGATAACATGTGTGTTAATCATATATTGTTTTTATAATCATTGTGACAGATAAGTTAAATAGTGTCTTATCTGTGCACAGTAAGGTTAATAAATACACCCACCGAATTTGGTCGAGCAAGTTGGTAAGGTGCCAAGGGAGAAGAAACCCCCACCCAATTGTGGAAACCTGGTTCTGGCAATTACCCATAAGAGATATCGTAGGTGAGATTACATCTACGTTGTAGGTGTTGTCGACTGAGTCTTTCTCTATCAGGTTGATATCTTGGGCTTTGTTGCACATGACAGAAGGTCTGAACCTAGGTCGAAGGGGAGAAATGCCAACATATAGTATGTGCACATACCCAAAATATGTAAAATGGGTTGACAATAGCCCCCCAACACTTTGGTTGTCTCACCCTTACATAATAAAACTTATTTCAATTGAATAGGAGCTACTGAACAACACTCCTACTTCAGTTGAACTGTAAACTTTTCAAAACTTTGGGTGACATCGATATAGACAGTCTCGATTGTCTTAATCTCTTCCTAATAGTAAGTAATTTTTTTCGATGTAAATTTTCCTTGAACTGGCTTAAATTGCTCAGATACATGAACTCCTTATGTGAACTTTTGTTGTACTTTTATTAAACTATATACTTTTTCTCTACCCAGTTTTGAAATTGTGCCAACTTAGTGATAAGTTGTTGCTACTCAAGGCATGTAGTTTCAATCTATCTAGTGAGGACAATGACTTTGATCATACTATCTTTGCATGCACTTAATACATACTATCTTTGCATGCACTTACTAGCAAATCTTTAAGAACTTAAATATTTTGAAATTTGAGTTTCTTATTGCTTAATGGTGCTTTCTTTCTCTTGTACCTTAACACAATTTGTATATGGTTATAGATTTGTAAACTAGAATCAAATAAGCTAGAATTACTAGCCATGCTAGCCTTCAATGTTGTAACATGTCCTCAACAACAAGCAGTTGTTCATTGACCCGATTCTCTTATAGTGTTGGAACTTGTTGAATTTGTTCCAGTTGCGTAGTATTTTCTTTCAAATTCTAACACTTTTCTTCATCAAGATATTTTTTCAGTGGCAGACATGGTTGAGGCTTCATCTTGTGGGTCTCCTCAAGATAAAATAAAAAATTTCAACTTTGGTAGCCAGAGTTTCCTTTTCATCAACCACATACACATTTGTTTTGGTCAAATCTTGATAGTAGTGCCAGGTGATTTGCACTTAGCTTCTATGTATTTCATTGCCTCTCCAATGTAGTGCATGATATTTGTTGAAGGAATTATAGGTCCACATCTACACTAACGAGATGTTGAGAGATTCCCACCAAAGCTAGAGCATTATGACTAACAATGGAAAGAGTGTTTGTATACAAAACACTCTACTAAACCCCTAGACCATAGCACATCCTTCATCTTTTGAGTTGTTAATGATGTACCCAAAGAGTCTTGTGGTTGTGAATCTTCTTCATCTAAAGCATGTTCTAAAGCTATAGTAGTTCTTAAATATTGTAACTAATGTGAGTAATCATGCTAGATCATTTGTTCCACCTCCATATGAGAGTCCAAATTATCTACAATTCTCTAAATCTTCTTGGGAAATGGAGATTTATTTGATGCCTCTGGAAAATCCTCTTTTTTATTCTGAGTAATCTCATGATCTTTGTCTTCACCTTGCCGCAATTCTATCCTATTTGTAATATGTGAATTTTACAAATTTCTTTGACTTGAAGTCTTTTATTTACTTTTAGCATGGAATAGATCCTTAGGTTCTTAAGCATATTGGAGCTAAAAAGTGGTTCCTTTCCTGAAGAAGTTCCCCCTTGTAATTGTGATGTTGTGGAGGTTTTCTACCAACACTCAATTCCGTTCTCTTCTTCTGAATTAATCTTTTCTCTGTCTTCTTCCTCTTCCTTTCTATGCTTGTGTTCCTCCTTATCATGTTAGCACAACCTCTTCAGCTAGACCAACCTCAACAATTCATGAACAAGTACTGGTTTCTTTACTTTCTAAGGTGGTGTTAAATATTTGGTTGCCCCTTTATCTTGCTTCTGTTTTATTTTGGCCTCCTTAACAAAAGTGATATTGACCTCTCAAGTCATGGGAATTTGTCATCACTCAACAACTATTATCTTGATATCTTAACTGGTAAAAATAAAGGGTAGAATGTCTATTGAGGCCTATGGATCTACTTAACATTTAAAAACACAACTTGCATCTATGTTTTAATAAATGGAGGCATCATACTTAATTACTCAATTTTTAGGAATCTAGAAGGATTTGATGGTCTCATGAACCATCTATGTAAATCCTTGTTTGTCACACTTAACTTGGTTTGTATTAAGTGTACTAAAAAATATTGAACTTGGGAGCAAACAAGTCTTTCAAACTTCAGTTTCAGATGGTCTACCTTCTGATTCTTTCTAAAATATCATTACAAGAAGTAAGATAGTTCGACTATAGCAAAAATATTTACCATGCTCGTGTGTATCCACACAATTTAATATAAACCAATTTTTAAAATACAAATTCCAAGACATATTTATGCTTTTCACACACCATTTAGTTGCATGAACAACTTCCACCAAGCATCGATGCTTTCTTCAATTCTTGGATAATTTATAAGCCAACATCTGAGTTGCAAATTTGACCTCTAAAACTGAATGAACAACTTCCACCAAGCATCAATGCTTTCTTCAATTCTTGGATAATTTATAAGGCAACAACTAAGTTGCAAATTTGTCCTCTAAAAGATATCACCACTCCACATGTACCCATGTTTGTGCCATATCTCTTATGTATTTTGTTTTCAATAACAAGTCTTAGCTAAATTACAAACCAAGGTCATAGTAAGGATTTCTTAGGCAGAGCGTAGACGTGGAGATTAGGGTTTTTTTGTAGGTGATTAGGGTTTTCAGAAGCACTATTTGATATTTGAACTGGTCTTGTGTTACTCTAAGGTTCTTTAACTAGTTTTCCTGGCTAGTATTGGAACCCTTTCCTGGTAACGTTACCTTTAGCTGAGTTTGTAGGTCATATAACCTTCTGGACTGATTGCCACCTTTGGGGTTGGTATGAGTGCCATGCACGTTGTTTGACCCTGAAATTGCGTTGTACCTGACCACCATTTTCGGCTGGGAATTGAATCTGTCACCTTGAAGTGTTTGGGTAGAGACATTCATTGGTTTTGCATTATAGTTTATGATGGCTCCAGATTTGATGGGTGTTGTTTTATTTGGTTGACTTCTGCGACGACCGATAACATCACGAGAACTAGTGCTCTATTGCGACTAGGTACCTTTCAACATTGCTGTTTTTTTAATTGATTTTAGTTCTTGGTTCTGGGGCTTGGTATAAACTCTTTCACAAATGGTTTATGGGCATTTTATTAGTCGACCACCCCACATGGATTTCACCCTCTCTCTAGAGGGTTAGTACCAACCATGATTAAAAAATGACAACCCTATTACTTTATGTCTGGTCTGTTGGTCATTTTTTGGTTTTTTTAGCTGATAACTGTTGCTTACCTAGTATGTTAGTGGTCTAAACCCAAGTTTAAGGTCTTTTGGGGCTCCCGTTGATTCAGGTGCCTTTGGTGTCGGGTGCACTGGGTAGGGTTTCTTTGTTGATAGGTCGTCACGGTTGTTGGTTGCGTCGGTTGACGGTCACTATTTAACCCTTGTCTTTGTTGGGTTTGAGATATGTCTTCTTGTGGTAACCCTGGGGCCCCTTCTGAGGGTGGCAGGGGTACAAAAATTTCCCGGTCCTTGCTTCTAATCGTGCTCACTGGAAAGCAAAGGCCCTTAAGGCGCTTGAAGAGAAGCACTGTTACGTCCTGGGTCATGATGTCTTCCTCGACAAGGTAGAAAACCTCTGTCGCAGGGCCCTTTTTGGGAGACTACCTCGATTGGATGCTTTGTTGCTCTTGAAAAGGATTTTCACTTGATTTTTGACAAGTGGTTAGCTAAGGTTTTGGTAGAAATTGATATTTCCAAAGGGTTAGTTCCTGAGATTGATCTTGTCTACAGTGACTATGTTACTACACATAGACTAGAATACTTGCACATGCCATTTAGGTTCAACTATTTCCATGAGACTGTTCATTTGCGCAACTCTTGTGCTCTTCTTCATAGTGGTCCTTCTGTTAAGCATGGGTTTTATCTTAGTTCTGGGTCTACTTCTCCCTCTCCTGAAGTCTGTATTCCCTCAATGGAGCCTTTAGCTCCTGCCCCTAAAGCGATTTATGTCTCCTCTTTGCCAACACCTTATGAGGGATTGTCTAAGGGAGAACTTATGTTCATTGAAGATATTGAAGTATGTGCTCGTATTTCTCATTCATCGGTATTTGATAATCCCCAGTTGACTCCTACTCTTACTCCCCAAACTTTTCCTATTGCACTGCCTGAGGTGGGTCCTCCCCCATTCACTCTGGAACATTATCCCTCTCTCCCAGCTTCCTCTTCCACTCCTCCTTCTTCCTCACTTGTTACTGCTTCTTCACCTATCAAATTATTTCCCTTAATCCCCAGAGAAGCTCCTGCCTTCTTGGATCCATCTCTCTTAAACTCCCTTTCAGATAAAGACCCAATTTCCCCCTCCACGCTCCCCCTCGACTCCATTTTTCTTTAAAATGTCACGATCCGCAAGGCAAAAAAGCCATCTTCTGAGGATAATGGGAACTTGGGATTGTACACTCCTCTCTCCACTAGATTAAAGACTGCTACAAGTCAGCCTCGTTCTTCTCCCTCTTCATCACAGGTACTTAGAGCAAGCATACCTGATGAGTCTGGTTCTCCATGAATATTTTATCCATGAATATTCAGGGTTTTGGAGGGATTACTAAACAAAAATCCCTTTGCTCTCTCTTCTCTGATTTAAATCCTGATATGATTCTGTTACAAGAAACTATGTGCAATATTACTCAAGCTCTTCTTTTGTTCTCAAATTTCAAGCCAGGATGGGAGTTTTGTGCTGTAGATGCTTCTGGACTTTCTGGAGGCCTCCTTGCTGGTTGGAACCCTCTCCTAGTTCGATGCAAGGCCTTCTCCTTATTTGTCGGTATCATCCTCAAAGCTAGCATTAAAGGGATTTTGAGCTCTTCTCTATATTTAATTGTTATGGGCCTTATAATCAGAGAATTGTTTTTTGGGATAACATTCTGGCTGGTGGTTTACTTTCCCTACCTAATATTCTCTTCGTTGGTGACCTTAATTTTACTATCTCCTCCTCTGAAGTATGGGGTACAGAAGCTAGGGCTGATCCCTTGGCTTCTTACTTCTCCTAGCTTATCACCAACAACAATTTGGTTGATCTCTCCATGATTAATCCTGGCCCTAGTTGGAGAAATGGACGTGTTGGGGATGCAGGCATAAGAAAAATACTTGATCGTTTCTTATTATCTTCCCATCTTCTCCCTATCCTGGCCTACTACAGATCTTGGGAAACACCTTTGGAGGTATCAGACCACTATCCCATTTGCCTGGAATGGGGTCCAAGACTAGCTTCTCAGTGTTATCCTTTTAAATTTAATAGGGCATGGAGGAAGAAGACTTTGCCTCCCTTATTTCATCTTCCTGGAAGGCTCCTTTGGCTAATGGACCTTCAAACCATCTGGATTCACTTTCCCTGAAGCTAGGTAGACTCAAAGGCACTGTTAAAGGTTGGGAAAGGAATAAATTATGTGAGAGGAAACAAATGATTTTGGATATAAATGTTGAGATTTTTGATATCCTATTGATGGATTCTGGACTTTTGACGGAAACCAATGCAAACAGGCTTAAAGATATTCAAGATAGAAAAAGGTAAATATTTGGCTCATGAGGTCACTACTCATAGGATTAAGAGTAGGGTGCTTTGGATGAACGAAGGGGATGCCAATACTAAGTTTTTTCATGCTTATGCTTCAGCGAGAAGAAACTCCAAATCTATCTAGTCCCTTAATGATAAAAATGGTAACTTGGTTTCAGATGATGCTTCTCTTAAGAAACTGACTAGACAACATTTCACTGATTTATTTAAGGATGATAAGGAAACAAATATTGTTGACCAACTAAAGGTGATTAGGCTCTTCCCGACATTGACCCAGGAAAAGGATGTGGACAGTTTTCTCGAGCCTATTACTCTTCAAGAGGTTGAAGCTGTACTAAAGGGTTTCAAGAAAGATAAATGCCCGGGTCCTGATGGATGGCCGGTTGAGTTCTTCCTGGCCTTTTTTGACCTGATAGGGGAGGATATAGTGTATGCAATAGAATAAGCTAGAATTGAAGGGTTTGTGCCTCGTTCATTAAACTCTACTTTCTTGAATCTGATTCATAAGTGCGAAAATCCTTCTACCTTTGCTGATTTTCGCCCTATTTATTATGTAACCTTGTTTGCAAGGTCATCTCTAAAATTGCAATGCTTCATTTGAAACCCTTACTAAATAGGGCCATTTCTGCTGAAAAATTTGGTTTTTTGAATGATTGTCAGATTATTGAACTAGTTAGCATTACCTAGGAATTATTGCACTCTATCAAAACTAAGAATTCAAATGTCCTGGTACTAAAGATGGATTTAGTCAAAGCCTTTGATAGGGTTAATTGGACTTTTATGAGACTCTTACTACTATAGATTGGAATTCCTCCAATTGGTGTAAACTGGATTATGCGTTGTGTCACTAACTCATGTTTTGCAGTCTTAGTTAATGGGACTCCATTTGATTTTTTCCTAGCCTCAAGGGGAATCTGTCAAGGTTGTCCATTATCTCCCTTATTATTCATTTTGATCATTGAGAGCCTTAGCAAGATCATTATGGATGCTCACAAAAAGGTCACATAAAAGGTTTTCAGTACTCTCCTCACTTGTCTTTAACACACCTATTATTTGTGGATGATGTGATATTATTTGGGATTGGAACTGTTGATGAATGGGGTGCATACAAAGAAGCTGTGGACTTACTTTATTTAGCTACAGGTATGTCTATCAACAAGGAAAAATATTCTTTCCTAACCGAAACATTGATGAAGAGACTAGACGTCAAATTTCAGTGCTTCTTCCCTACAGCATGGCTCCTATCACTTCAGGGTTAAAATACCTGGGATATCGCCTAAAACCTCTAGGGTATCGATCCTCTGACTGGAGATGGATGGTGGAAATGTTTGAAAATGATATTAAAAACTGGACTTATAGGTTGCTTACACTTGGGGGAAGATTAGTCCTTATTAAATATGTTCTTACAGGGTTAGCGTTGTATTGGTTTACACTTGCCAGGTGCCCCAGATCTATACTGAATTCATTAAGGAGCTCTATATTTACATTCCTATGATGAAAATATGATGGTCATCAGCAATATCACTTGGTGAATTGGAAGACTGTTTCAGCCCCTATCGAATTCAGTGGTTGGGACATAAAGAACTTAGAATGGTTTGGGATCTCTCTCAGACTGAAGAGTATGTAGCAGCTTATGATCAGGAATGGTATTTGGAGCCGGATCATTGCACATAAATATTTAAAAAATAGACCGTTGGAGGACTGGATCAAGGCTTGGAAATTCACTGTCATTGGAACTTCATATTTCTGGAATGGATTTATTAGAATTTTGTCTTGGATTACATGTAAGCTTGACTGGAAGGTGGGAGATGGAATGAAAATCCAT
Organism: Pseudotsuga menziesii; assembly: GCA_001517045.1. Taxonomy (NCBI): domain Eukaryota; kingdom Viridiplantae; phylum Streptophyta; class Pinopsida; order Pinales; family Pinaceae; genus Pseudotsuga; species Pseudotsuga menziesii. The sequence goes on along the minus strand of LPNX011040737.1, from coordinate 694,622 downwards.
CTGGGTGTTGATCCTATAGCAGGACTTGATGCATCGTATTCTCTCATGGTGGACCTGAGGGATTATCTAGCTGACTATGGGATTACTTACCTCGCTCAGGCTCAGAAACATGATGGAATTTCACAAGGTTTTAATGGTTGGTACTCAGATTCTGATCTAGACCTGGGGGATGATTGGGATGACCTTTGGATGTCCTTTTTCAAAGGCCTTTCTCATGGTGGAATCAAGATTAGGAATTCTGAAGACTCCCTGCTCTAGATGTATGATAAGAAATCAGACGTGGTTTCGGAAAAAAAAGCATATGAACTCATTGTGTCTGAATATTTTCCTCTATAATTAGATTGTATTCTCTCACAGGTTTGGAAATTCAATATCCCAAAGAAACTCAAGTGCTTTACTTGGATGGAATTTAATAAGAAAATATATACTTGGGACAACTTATGTAAAAGGGGATGGCTCGGTCCTGATAGATGTAGCCTATATAAGTCAGATGTTGAATCTATAGATCATATGTTTGTTGACTTCTCCTTCGCACAAGAGGTATTACTCATCTTAGCTAGTATATTTGATGTACATTTGGATTGGTCATATTTGACTCTTTCAGGGAACCTTATCAGATGGTTCTCTAAGGACGAGAATCTTCTTTTGTTAGGATTATTAATCCTCCCTTGTCCAAATTTGGTCATATGTCTAAATCAGCAGTCATGTCTAAATTGGGAGTCCATCCAGTCTATTTATAGTCATTAGCACCATTGGGTCCACTTGGCCTAATTGGGGCACATAGTTCAGTTATAAAGTGTGGGGAACACTAATTGAGGCTTACTGCCATTTATTACACTTAATTGCATCAGTTTAGGAGCCTCCTAGACCAATCCCTACAATTTAGGAGCCACTGGGAGTGCCAAAACCAACCAAGGTCAGTTCAGTTTAGTTAATGACTAGTCAAGCTAAGTTAGGAGTCAGTTACATTCAGTTCTAGTCCTCTACATTCAGTTAGTGCTAGGTTTACATGACTGCACTCAGGAGGGGCGCATTTTTCACCTACCATAGTCAATTAGCCTTAGTCAACACTGAATGTAACACTTGAATTGTGTTTTAGAGCTCTGATGAACTCCGATTATGGTTTAGACAAGGTTAGTTAACTATTGAGTCCTTTGATAGTGATTTAGACAAGGTCTTAGTTACCTTCAGTCAAGTAGAGTCTATCAATTCAAATTTCCTCATGTGGATTCAAATTTCATGTGGCTATTAAAGCCATTGTACTTCATTGTAATTATTATCTGATTACTTTTGATTAATGAAAGCATTCATAGTTGCAAGCCATTTTTGCATTGTTTCATTCTTCAATTGCTGAGTAAATTGTGTGATCTATTTTGTGAGATGTGTGTTTGTCCATAGATCTATGTGCTTAATTTAGTATGGTATCAGAGCCTTGGCGGACAAGACATCTCTCCTCCTCAGATCTCTAGCTGGATCATTTTTTTTGAGCAAATTTCTCCTTCCAGTACTGCACTAGAAGCGAAGAATTTACCACTTGATATCCCAAGTTAGGAAATTGTTTATCAAGCTTTCTTGATCAACTATGATGGGCGTGAAGGAAATTCCAAAAGTGCAAACTGTCAACCTTACTTTGTATGTTTTATTGTGTGACAAGTTATTAGCTTTTCTTACAGCATTCGCTACAAGCAGCCCTTTCTTCTCAATGCATTCTCTACAGCAGCTCAGTCCTTCTTAGTACATTCAAAATGGCTCATCCAGTGGAGCCTCTCACTCCCTTCAACTATCACCAGTGGAAGGAAGACATGGTGATTATGCTCTGCACCAAGCAGCTCTTCAGACTCATAGAAGAAACAGAGGTAGAGCCGGCTTCAGATAAAGACAAAGCAAAGTACATGAACAGGCTTCATGAAGCCCATGGACACTTGCTCTCCTCAGTCTCTAGAGATCTTCGATTCCACATCCAAGAATTGAAGACTCCCAAGGAGGTTTGGGACAAGCTTTCCTCCTTATTTGATAAGCAGGATGAGATGAGGATCCATCAACTAGAAAATGATCTGATCACTCTTAATCCATCCAATTTCAAATCACTGAATGAATTCTTCACAAAGTTCAAAACCTGATATATCAATTGAAGCAATGCAAAGTGGAGAAGGATGATGATCAAATCAGCCTTACCATCCTCACAAATCTCAATGCAGACTACTCAGTCTTTGAATCCACCTTCCAAACAGTAAGGCTCACTACTCCAAATTGGAAGATTCCCACTCTTAATTCCTTCATCCAATCTCTTATTTCTGAGAATGATAAATTGATCCAAATGGGGATCATTCAATCTTCCAAAGATCTAGCTCTAGTCGCAAGAGGAGATAAGGTGGCGAATGACAAAGGGAAGCAAAGGGATGAGTCTCCTATGAAGAAAGAGCAGTCAAAATAACCTTCAGGTTTGAAGAGAAGCAAGAAGAATGGCAAAGGCAAGGTCCTTTGCTCTTACTGTGGAAGGGGATTTCATTCAGAAAGCTCCTGTATGAGAAGACAACTTGATGAAATGGCTCTTCTTTTGAAGAAACATAACCTTTCTGTACCTGCTAGCGCAAGGAAGGATGACTCTGAAGGAGAAGAAGATGAAGAATACCAAAGGAAAGGCCATGAACTGAAGGCTTGCTACACATCAGCACATGTCTTCCTCATTGATTCTGGAGTTTCCAACCATATGGCTGCATCCAGAGAATCATTCTCTTCTTTTCAGTCCTTTGATGGTCCTAGTATTCAGATGGGAAATAACAGTAAAGTCAAAACAAAGGGGAAGGGATCTGTCAAGCTTGAACATGGAAGGTTCAAAGATGTGTTATTTGTTCCCTCCCTAGCTTCAAACCTATTATCTGTCTATCAAATGAACCATACTGGATCTCCAAAGCGAGTGATATTTGGTCCTGACTCAATGGAGATCATAGATATCTCTACTGGGAGCATCATAGCAAAACGTTCTACAAATCATGCTTCAAAAGCATATGAGTTCTCACATTTCATGCCTCCTTCAGAACTAGTGCACTCTCAGCAACCACTTGCAAGGGAAGGTAAAATCATTGCATCTAATTCTTTTACAGCTTCTACTAGTATTGCAGATCCATCTTTATTAGTTTATGAGATTGAGATTCAGGGTGACTCAGATATAGATTCAGTCCCTACTTCCAAACTGGAAGCTAGGAAGATGAATGGAAACTCACCTGACACTTAGAAAGGAAAGACCCTTGCGCTATGCCATGCAATCTTACCTCCATCAAAGAAATGAAATAGACTCCTTGTAAGATGCTATATGGAAAGGGCTCAGTCTCACTACATTTAGAAGAATGGATATCATCATACACCTCTTCAGTCAGCAAGAGATAAAGGTTGCATTCCTCCTTCCTTCCATCATCATTTATGGAGAAGAAGGAGAAGTCTACATGCCAAGCCCCAGAATACCTGTGCACAGCACACCATGCATGTTGCTTCGCTACCTCACAAAGATGAATATTGCTACAACATATTTTCAAGTTTTTCAAACTTGAGACCTGATTCTACCTGCTTAGATAGAGGGCGGGATTTTTTCCCATGTGGTTTTTGCCCTAGCTCCTTGTATTAAGCAATTACTTTATTTTACTTGATGTAATGGGTGACCTATGTTCTTAGTTACCAGGACCCACAGATTGTCCAAGTTAGCATTCAGGGGGGGTGTTAGGATTATTAATCCTCCCTTGTCCAAATTTGGTCATATGTCTAAATCAAGAGTCATGTCTAAATTGGGAGTCCATCCAGTCTATTTATAGTCATTAGCACCATTGGGTCCACTTGGCCTAATTGGGGCACATAGTTCAGTTACTAAAGTGTGGGGAAAACTAATTGAGGCTTACTGCCACTAATTACACTTAATTGCATCGGTTTAGGAGCCTTCTAGACCAATCCCTACAATTTAGGAGCCACTGGGAGTGCTGAAGCCAACCAAGGTCAGTTCAGTTCAGTTGATGACTAGTCAAGCTAAATTAGGAGTCAGTTACATTCAGTTCTCGTCCTCTACATTCAGTTAGCGCTAGGTTTACATGACTGCACTCAGGAGGGGCGCATTTATCACCTACCACAGTCAGTTAGCCTTAGTCAACACTGAATGTAAAACTTGAGTTGTGTTTTAGAGCTCCGATGAACTCCGGTTATGGTTTACACAAGGTCTGTTAACTATTGAGTCTTCTGATAGTGATTTAGACAAGGTATTAGTTACCTACAGTCAAGTAGAGTCTATCAATTCAAATTTCCTCATGTGGATTCGAATTTCATGTGGCTATTAAAGCCATTGTACTTCATTGTAATTATTATCTGATTACTTTTGATTAATGAAAGCATTCACAGCTGCAAGCCATTTTTGCACGGTTTCATTCTTCAATTGCTGATTAAATTGTGTGATCTATTTTGTGAGTTGTGTGTTTGACCACAGATCTATGTGCTCAATTTAATATCTATATCTACCTATTTTTTTCATCTGGAATCTTTGGAAGACAAGAAACAACTATATTTTTTAGAACAAAGAGCCTAATATTACCAGACTTTGTCATAGGTTTCATCTCATCAGGTGCCTCAAGTAAAAAGGTCTAAAGTCAGGAATAATGGAGATCCTCCAATTAAACTATTTCCCATGGTATTCTTTGATGGAGCTGTGGCAGATTCAACTAGAGGTGCAGGCATCTGTATCTGGATTAATGAACTGCATTATCTCTCAATCAAATTAGGTTGTGGACACAACACTAATACAACAGCTGAGCTATTGGCACTCTGGGAATTATTGTACATTGCCAAAGATATTGGATTACCATATCTACATGTCTTTGGCGATTCCTCTGTGATTATAAATTGGGCAAAGGAAGAATCCACACTTGCCATCGTGAACTTAGAGGCTTGGTACAACAACACCAAAAAGCTTATATCTTCGTTCACATTCGTGGATTTCAGCTATGTCTATAGGGAATATAATAAGAGGGTAGATTCATTATCCAAGGAAGGGCTTCATATGGTTTCGGGCCATCTTACCTTTGTTGAAATATGTGAAGGTGAGATTTTTGGGGAAGTTGAACTTCAAATTTTTTGAGAGCATTGCTCTGATCTGCTTAAGGCCTACCGGTCTTTGAGTTTTGTCTCCTTTTTTAGCATGTTTGGATTAAGAGGATTAGTCATGCCCTTTGACTATTTGAGAGGACCTAAGCCCCGACTTAAATCTTTCCTCTGGGCTCTAATTATCTTCTTTAAGGACATATTTGGTTGATAGTTCTGTAGTGAGTATTATGAGAGGAACATTTCAGGTACATAATGCCCAGGTGCTGACAGTAGCTGGTTTAGAGAGAGCATGTTTTTCTTTGTAAAAATTGTTGAAGTATTTTTGGATAGTTGTTAGATGCCACATGTTTGGATCTGATATTTTGATGATGTACCCCATTACCTTTATTTCAATAGAATATCAAGGAATTATTTTTTTGTCTGAAAAAAAATTACAAACCAAGGGCTCTTCCTTCTGGGTGAACTTACCAACCAGAGGTCAAGATGGCGGGCTCGATATTTAGGCTAAGTCGAAGACTGGGGTGGCAATGTAAGGAGAATGGTTGAGAGCCTAAACAAATCCACATGCAGTATCTTAGCAGCACAGTCACTTTGTTTTTGCTTTTGTCTACAATGGTAGCCATCTATAACACTTCTAGCTAATATGTTTGGCATGTTATTTGTTGTAGGCACATGGTGGCTTGTAATGTTTTCCAGGTAGGGATAGGTTTTAGGAATTTTGATGGCATAGAATTGATACTTTATGCAAATTCCTGTATATTTTCAGTAATATAATGTGAAAATCTAGCTTAAAAAAAACTATATTTGAACAGCTTACTCCTTTTCCTATATTTAATAGCCCATCTATGTATTTCACCCACTATTGGCCTAGTTATCACTCACTGCAATAACTATTCATCACACCTCTTTATCTATCAATGTGAATAGTATCATAGGGATATGGTCACCAAAGGAAAGAGAAAAAATAGATAATATTTGAATAAATGGGAAAGGATTTGAAGTAATTGAGGCATAACGATAATTAAGGTGATCATAATAAAGAGTGTGAGAATGATGATAATGAATCAGATTTTATTTGAATAAACAACTTTCATACAATGTAATGATTGTTATAATTTGTTTTTATTTTGTTACATCTATTCAAGTTTGATATATTTAGCAATGTATGTCAAGTGATATGCATGCACATAAAAATAAAATGTTGTACATTAATTTTGGACTTAGATATCTATATATTAGGTAATAAATTCAAAATATTGAAATAAAAATACATATTTTAGAAATTTGATATTGACACTTGAAATTCATACTTTTTGAATCACAATTTGCACTTTACGAATCAAAATTCATGCTTTCATAATCAAATTTATTCAAAATTAACTATTTCTAAAACAGATATTCACACTTTCAAAATCCGATTTTGCATTTTCATTAGAGGAAATTTGGGGTCTAAAATGGGCTTGATAAGAAAAGAAGTCATTCATGCATTGGAATTCAACAACCAATATAATTTGAAGAAAATGATGCATTGGAAATAATGACCAATAGAATTTGAAGAAAACGAGTCAACCATAATGGTTGACTAAACATATTTGCCATAAAAATTACTCTTTGTTTACATATTTTCAACTTAACTCACAATGGTTTCACTCGAATTTCAAGTAGGAGGATTCGTCAAGTGTATAATTCAATTCCGTATCCAACAAGTACCTACACTACATACTTTTGATGTAGCCTACCCACGAAAAATGAGAATTACATTAAAAAAAATGTGTTAGTTATTTTTAAGTAACACATTTTTTTAATATATTTCTCATTTTTGTGAGGTGGGATCCATCAAAAGTATGCAGTGTGGGTACTCGTTGGATGTGGAATTGAATTCTACATCTAACAAGTGCTCCTGCTCAAAATTTGAGTTTAACCTCATGGAGATAAGTTGAAAATACGCAAACAAAAAGTAGTTTTTGTGTCTTTCACTTCAAATTTTATAATATTATTATATTATTTTTCTTAGGAGGCCCATTTTAGATCTCAAATTTCCTCTAATGAGAAACATTGGCATTCACACTTCGTAAATGGAATTTAGTCTTTTATAACAATGCACACACCTATGTGCAAAGCACTTAAACACACCTAAGCGACATAATTACATATAGGAGACACACACATATAGGTGTCATATGTAAGTGTGTTGCTTAAGAGTATGTGTGAGAGCACATTTATTCTGTATGTGTGAGTGTGTAGCATCTTGTGGGTCTAACTGCATCACCCGTTGCATCTAAGTGTGTTACTTGTGTGTGTGAGAGATAAAGACTCACACATAAACAACACTTAGGTATGTGTCAATGCATGAGTGCATCACATAAGTATGACCGCATCTCCTATGTTTGTGTAAGTACACTTCTTGTGTGTGTGTGTGTGTGTGTGTGTGTGTGTGTGTGTGTGTGTGTGTGTGTGTGTGTGTGTGTGTGTGAATGCATTTCTTATGTGCATGATTGTGTCTCTTATTTATGTGTAATGGATGCACCAACAAATAAGAAATTCCCTCATACCTAACCCATGCATCTACATAAGTGATGCACACACATAAGTGTTGCACATACAAGCTGGCACATGAGTGATGCACCCACACACATAAGTGAATCCCTCACACATAAGCAAAGAAGTCACACACCTAAGTGATGCTCTCACACATAAGCAAAGAACTAACACATCTAACCCACACACCCATATAAGTGATGCACTCACACACGTAACACACACATACTAACATGATTGAACACACTCAGAGACATAAGAAACATAATAATCACACACATAAGCAACATAATATCTAAGAAGAGGGTTATGGAACTACTCTCATATATTTGGCAAGCCCTTGATAAGAGGTTGTTCCCTCTATTTATTACATAATGTTGCAGAAATTTAAATATCAGAAGGTGAAGAGACTAGGAGCTTTAATGCTAGGGGTCAGGTGTATTTAGTTGGAAAATAGATAATTGACTTTAAATACCGTGACTCATGCATTTGAACATGGATTTAGGTGTACAATAGCTCATTTGAAAGTTTGAGACAAGGAGAATAACAAGATAAAGAGATATTAAAATACACGTAGTGGATTAAAGAGGGAGACAAAATAGACACTAAGTGGATGTAAGAGAAACACAAAGTTGACACAAGAGGGATGCAAGGTGGATGCAAGAGGAATACAATAGAGAAATAATATATTTCAAGGAAAATTTAGCCCATGGGCTATTTTTCCATGTTTTTTTCAAAGATTTGCCAATTTGCATTTTTTGAAACCCTCTTTCACCCAATTTTGATGGGGTAAAATTTTTCCACTCTAAAGTTCACCAGATTATTATATAAACTATATAAGATCCTTTATAAAATGAAATAGTTTTAGAAAAATATTTCCAAATATTTTATAGTTGTCATTTTAAGAATTGGTAAGATTTGCCATATTTTATACACTTTTAAATAAGCATGGATCCTTAAAATTTTCCCTGACATATTTGCAAAGAACAAAAAGAATATGAAAAACTAGATGCAAATAATATGCAGCAGAGGTGCAGAATGCATGGAAATGACACACAAAAAAGCAAGGATATGTAAAATCAAATAAGATGTTGTAAGCCTGCACGGGTGTGGCTCATTGGCGATTCACTTGATATGAAGTCATATGTTGAAAATGAGGTCACAAGTTCAAATCACACCCGATATTACCCATGTCCCATTCTTGCGGGCTGTTGTGGGGCACCTAGGGGTATAGTGGTAGCGGGAATGGATCCCTGGACCCCGTTTTACACGAGTACTATCCGAGTCCCTAGTTGTTGATTCCCCTTGTAAAAAAAAGATGTTGTAAAATATTCCCATAAACATTCTCAACCAAGTTAGTGTCTTGATTGCGTCACATGCAAACACGTATCTAAATGTAACTCCCATGAACATGGTATCACAATGCCCAAATGTTATAGTCCCAAATCACTAGAAAACTTGATTGCATGGTTGTCTAAATAATCAATATCTAGTATGGTACACACCATCATCACCTACATTAATTTTTCTATTGTAATTAAATATTGCACCATATTCATGTATTCCATTTTCCCCTTAACCATCATTCCCATGTACTTCTACAATTTCACTTCAACTTACATAATTAAATGAGTGTAGATCCATTTCAATATTAGATATGTAATTAATTTCTATCCTAGTTGTGAGATGTTAATATGCAACTAACCTATGACCACAATTATCAAGTGGTAGGGTAATTATGATTTTTTCATGATGTAATTCACAATGACTAAATAACTTGTCACAACCACTACTCTTTTGAATGAACTCTATTTTGGGTGCATGATCCATTGTTCGAGATATATTAACAATATTTTTAGAAGGACATTTAGTAATAGACACAACCCCACAATACACAATAGGAGAAAGTAAAAATTGAGATGTTATTTGGATTCAATAAGATTAACAAGTTTTCATCCTTTCAACATTTTTTGAAATAGACAATGACTAAGTTATTAATATGATTTTTTTTCCAGTAACCTATGATCCTATCCCAAATAGATAAGTGAGAGACATAAGAGTTTCATCATGCACATAAGAGATAGGCTCTCACACATAAGTGGCACAGTCACATACATAATCAACATATTCATTGACATGAATGATACTCACAAACATAAGCGATGCACTTCCACATAAACACCACATTTACATGCAAAAGCATCACGCCTAACATAAGTGACACACCCAACTTATGCACCTACACACACCCACACAAGCAACACATTTACACATAAGTGTACATCCTGAGTGGGCCGAACTGTTAAGAACATGTGTTTCCTCCTAGGAGGTCATAGTTTAAATCCGAAGGGGGTAGGGTATGTACACCTATGTAGGATTTAGAAGTTAAATTGATGCATAGAGACGGGTCCCTTGTCCCACAAACAAGGGGGTATCATACCCCAAATTGGTTCCTCATTTGGCGGTGACCTTAAAAACGTATTATTATTATTATTATTATCAAACTTATGCATCTATGATACACACCTACATATGCAATGCACTCATGCCTAAGTGAAGCACTTACACACACACAAGCTACACCATTAGACATAGGGGACACTTACACATGTGTCATATGTAAGTGTCTTGCTTATGTGTGTTGGGATATTATAAACCCACTTCATACCTAGAATAACAATATTTAGTCATTATTAATTAATTTCCTACCTACTAGTGTAGATAGTTGGCATCCACTTGCACCACTTGGTCAACACTTTCCATATATACCCAGGAGCACCTTTTTCCTGATTCTGGTTAGATCCTGCCTACTTTATTGACTGTTAGGTTTAGTAACTGTTCCTTCTTCCAGATTATGTCTTTATCCTTCTTTATTCCAACTTTTCAGTGGATAAGGTAAATCTAGTCAACTAGGTAACTGCTATCTTTTGTTTCCAACCCATCCTCCATGATTTTCTCTCCATATTCCATGATTAGAATGTTTTTCCATCACTTATGAAAACTCACTCATAATTTAGCTAATTCATGAGGTCCTTGATAGATTTGGAAAGTGCTTTAGCCACCTATGTGGGTTTATCATATTTGAAAAGTCTGCTTTATGAGCTAGCCTAAGTTGTCTTCTAGAAACTCATTTTTCCTTTATAACGATGTATTACTATTGTAATCATCAATTGATCATCGTTCATTAATCACTTCTTAATGTGTGTTCATTCTTCTTCTTCTCTCCTTATGCTAATTCTCTGCAATTCCCTGTGAGGTTAATTGTGTGCTTAGATGCTTAGCTTGTTTATAGAATTATTGCTACCATCAAGGGTTTAGAATTCTGACATGGTATCAGAGTTTTGGGAGCCCATCAATTAATTCTCCTTTTCAGATTTGTAGGTTTATTTTGTAGGTGCAACAACTTCTATATGGATTCAAAAGTTCCTCTACTTTCTCCTTTCAACTATGTTGATTGGAAGCCAAAGGTGAGTGCATACTTGAAGAGGCAATGTCTCTTTGATGTCTCCATTGGTGCAGTGACCAAACCAGAGTCTTATGAAGATAATATTGACTGACTAAATGATTGTGATAGAGCTTATGGAATTGTTTCTGGAAATGTCTCCAAAGATACATCATCTCATAGATTCTGCTGAATATCCATTTGAGCTTTGGAATGATTTGGACAAAGATTTTAGTATGCAAGAAGAAGAAGACGAATCATGGAGAAAACCCAACATCTCCTCATGTGATCTCTCTCAAGATGTATTTGCCTCTACATTCTCTGATGAAGTTTTTCATCATGAATAAGTAACTCATACAGTTCATGTTGTTACTATTATCTTTTATTCGAATGCTTCCTCTTTCTATCAAGAAGCAAATATTGAAGAGCCATATTTTTCTGTATCTCTTGAAGTTGAAGATCCCGATTCATCTTCTTATGATACTGATGATGAAAAAGTAGTGACTAAGGGAGCTTCCATTTCCATTTTTTATTATTCATTCACGCATTCAGTGTTTGCTATGTCTTCTATCATAGATTTTGAGATCTATATGCCGGATCTTTCACACCTTGTGCATACCTCTCTACTTGATGGTGTGCAAATCAGTGACTTATTGTATGTTTGCTTAGCTATATCAAGTATTATTTGTGTCATATCACTCACCATACTTGATCTCATGCACTTCTGCATCTCCTCCTTTGTTATTGGAATCAATAATCAGAGCCTCCTTGAAGAATTTGAACATCTGTTTCTTTCCTCCTTTCATACTTCTACCACAGAGGATTCTTTACTAGTTATGCTCTATAAGAGTCTATTGATGTGCTAGTCTATGTTTCTTTGGATACTTTGGAAGCTATATCAAACTACCGAGTCTCTGAAATCGTACTCCCTGATCCTAAGCCTTCTCCTTTTACCTACATGATCACTTGCACACATCTTCTTAGTGTAAAAGAAGTTGGAGACCTTATGCATTTGCTTGGACACTTATTTCACCTATATGGAGTTGATTTCATATCTATTGGTTTGAAGTTAAATTCATCTCATCATCTTGGAGGTGATTACAAATCTCAAGAACTTCCAGTCCTACTTACACATCATTGGATCTTAGTTGATATACATGGTCCCAGTTTCCATCCTGTAGTTGTTCTTGATCCATGTGAGCGGATTTATATTCTTCCCAAGAAGAATATTCCTGCAGACATTATCATTTAGTTTGGAGCAGCATTAGAAACACTTCAACATTTTTTGTTTTCCTTTCATGTCCTTTCTTGAGGGAGGATTTTCCCCATGTGATTTTTCCTCTTTCCTCGGCTTTTCTGGACATGAATAATTGTAAAGGGTGACCATAACCTTGTTGTTGGGCCCTATATGCACCTAAATGCACCTATATACACCTATATGCATTTGATTATTTCAGACATATCATCATAAAGTCAAAATTAAAGGGGGGTGTTGGGATATTATAAACCCACTTCATACTTAGGATTTACAATATTTAATCATTATTGATTAATTCCCTACCTACTAGCCTATATAGTTGGCACCCACTTGCACCACTTGGTCAACACTTTCCATATATACCCCAGGAGTGCATTTTTCCTGAATTTGGTTAGATCTTGCCTACTTTATTGACTGCCAGATCTAGTAATTGTACCTTCCTGCATATTTTGTCATTATCCTGCTTTATTCCAACTTTTAAGAGGATAAGGTAAAGCTAGCCAACTAGGAAACTGATATCTTTTGTTTCCAACCCATCCACCATGATTTTCTCTCCATATTCCATGAAAACTCACTCATGCTTTAGCTAATTCGTGAGGTCCTTGATAGATTTGGAAAGTGCTTTAGCCACCTATGGTCGTTTATAATATTTGGTAAGTATGCTTTATGAGCTAACATGAGTTGTCTTCTAGCAACTCAATTTTCCCTTCTAAGGATGTATTACTATTGTAATAATAAATCAATCACCAGTCATTGATCACTCCTTAATGTGTGTTCATTCTTCTTCTTCTCTCCTTATGTTAATTCTGTACAATTCCCTGTGAGGTTAATTGTGTCCTTAGATTCTTAACTTGTTTATAGAATTCTTGTTACCATCAAGGATTTAGAATTATGACAATGTGAATGCATGAGCAAGTTGATTGTGTGTGTGTTTCCTCTTTTCATATGAGTACATCACCCATGTGGGTGAATGTATTGCTTATGTGTGTGTGATTGAAAGACCCACACATATGCAACACTTAGGTGCATGTGTGTGAGTGCATCACATAGGTATGCCAACATATTATATGTCTGTAAGTGCACTTATTATGTGTGTGTGAGTGCATCTGTTATGTATGTGTCAATGATGCAACCACACATAAGAAACATGAATCACACCTAACCCACAACTACACATGAGCTTCACGCATAAGCCTTTTTTACATACTCACATATTAGTGATGCACTCAAGCACATAAGTGATGCCCTCACACATAATAAAAGAATATACACACACCCCAATAAGCATTACACTAGCACACCTAGCGCACACCAACGTGAGAGTCACACTCATAGGAATAAGTGACATAATAACCACACCCATAAGCTATACAATAAGAGATGTACATAAATACTTTCATATACTCACTGAGACCTTGATAAGAGGTTGTTGCTTTTACTTATTACAAAATGTAGCATAAATGGAAATACTAAAAGGTGAACATACTAGAAGCTATAATTCTAGGGGTTAGGTGTATTTATTTGGAAAAGAGATAGTCAAATTCTTAACACCTTAACTCCTACATACTAACTTGAATCTAGGTGTAGATTAGTTCATTGGAAATCTTGTAATAAGAAGAAGAACATGATACTAAAAAGAGATATGCTAAAACTACACAAAGTAGATAAAAGACAAATGAAACAAGGACACAAAGTAAACACAAGGTGGATGTAAGAAGGATACAAGAGACATAATCTATACAAAGAAATAAAAGATGATGGAAAATTGAACAAAATAATAGACACAAAATAACATGCAATTTAGGTGCAGAACACGTAAAATGATGCAAAAAGAAGCAAGGATATGTAAAAGGAGATACAAAAACAAGATATAAAAGACTATTATGTGTCCCATTCTTTAATTTGCATAAAATAGGACATAAATTAGGATTCCAAAATGGCAATTGGGTCTATCCTTTGCGATTAAGGGGAGGTGTGTTATCCTTCCCACCCAGGATCAATTCCTGAAAGTGACATGCTTATTCTCTTAATAAGTTTATTGTTGCAACGAACTTGAGCCCTATGTTGGCAAAGCATTGAGCTTCTGCAAAATTTGTTTTACCCTGTGTACCTTCCTTGGAATGAAGGGAAGTGCCAAGTGGGTTTCCTTGGGATGTATATTTCCCAAAAATAAATAAATATATAAATAATTAATTAAAACATATAATCATAAATAAATAATAGATAAAAACAAATAGGATCCCATAATGTTGAATTTTAGCAATGCTTCCTAGTTTCCTTTCAACTCTAGCCACAAACATCTTGAATAATTCAAGAGAATTGATCTAAAGCTTCATATAGTAGAGCCATGACTTCCTGGAGAAGTCATCAATGAAGGTGACAAGATATTTAGAACCTTGATAGAATCCATATGTGGTCCACAAAATTTCTAAATGCACCATCTCCGGAATCTCTTGAGTTCAACAATCACTTGAAGAAAAATAGAGTCTTTTCTTTTTTCAAGGGCACGTGTTTCAAAAAACTCAAAATAATCAAGTTATATACCTTCTAATCCATAAACGATCTCCTTGGTGCACATCTCCCCTAAGGTATTTTATCCTACGAATCTCATCCTTCGATGCCACAACATCAATCTTGACTGCATCTTTGTTATTCCCACTAGTATTATATTCTCCATCAATGTTAAACTAGTATTGTGCATGACAAGACTAGTCACAATAAACTCATGCATTGTTCCAATGCTTAGTATCTTATCCAAAAAAACAACTCCATGAACAAACTTACAACCTTCTTCGGTGAACATTGTTTCAAATCCAACATTAACTAATTAGCTAACTAAGAGTATATTATGTGGAAAACCTAGCATATGCCCCATAATAGGTATCCATTTAACCCTTCCATCTCTATGCTTGCTTCTCACACTACATTTTACAACATCTATATGTGTGAAATCCTATGGAAAGAAGCTCCAAAATCCACCAACCATGCCTCTTCTTGGACATCAATTCCCAATCATTTCATTCATGGTAGACATTATAGTAGGAATGCCACCTTTCTCCTTAGGAAAATATTTGTTTATATTCACTTTTCATCTACCCCTTATGATTGCATGTCTAACTTATCAATCCTCATCATCTTCTTCCTCTAATTGAATATCTCCCTCTTGATTTGGCTCTATTCCACCAAAATTTTCATTTCTCTTCTCCTTGGCACATCCTCTTGTCACTAATTCTTTTGAATTTCACAATGATTTCATGAGTACTCTTTCTTATTTCTTCTTGTAATAATTAACCAACAACTTCATCTAGCTCTAGATTCTCCACCTTAGTCACTTCCACTAATGAAAATAATAACGTTATCCCAAGAATTTGGTAGACTATAGGGAAATCAAATGCATTTTTGACATCCATTACCTCATATACAATGGCCTTCACTTGATTTCCAAGTGTATTGAAAGCATTTAGGTGACTAGTCACCCTATCACCATTCTTCATCTTGAGGGAATATAACTTCTTCCCTCGGAATTTCATATTCATGGGAGACATGTATTCATACAACTACCCAAGCATTTCCCAAAAATCCTTTGTCAATCCTACTCTTAACACATTCATCAACACCAAATTAGACAAATTAAGGCCAATTAATGCAATGGCCTTATCATTCATCTTTCCCCATTCTACTTCATAATAGGAAGGTTATTGACCTTCATGGTGGCTTCCATCAAGTATTTCTCAATAAGCACATATTTCATTTTCAGTTTCCAAAGGTTGTAGTCACAACCAATAAATTTCTAAATCCTTGAGAAGTTAGTACCCCTTTTCTATGGCATATACCCTCATAGCTTCCCATTGAAGTTGAACTAACTACAACACAATGAACTCAAGCTTCTCATCAACATCAACAATGCAACAACCTCCACATGAGTGTACATTCAAACACAATAGCTTCAAATTCAATAGTTTTCCTTCAACACAACAATCTAGGATCATGAGTTTCGTCAGCTCAATGATA
The DNA here is from genome assembly GCA_001517045.1 of Pseudotsuga menziesii. Taxonomy (NCBI): domain Eukaryota; kingdom Viridiplantae; phylum Streptophyta; class Pinopsida; order Pinales; family Pinaceae; genus Pseudotsuga; species Pseudotsuga menziesii. Next base: position 678,294 of record LPNX011040737.1, on the reverse strand, counting down.
AAGTTGTCCCCTTGATGCCAACAATGTTCTAATGCCAACTATTAGCAAAAGTGGTTGATATTTAATAGTGTGCAAAAATATTTAGCAACGTTGATACCAATTATTGTTAAAGATAGTGCAGCTACGAGACCCATTCTCAGGGAGGATGGTACCATAGTCAGTTAACTAGGGTAGAGTAAGACCCTAGAAGGTACCCTAGCCCCCCCGGTAGTCTCCTAGGGTTCTTGGTATGGACCAAGCAGGTTGATTCCATGGCAAAGTCCCTAACATATGGTTAGGGACCCTATATGTCTCTACGGTATTCTGGTATGGGACCTGACAGTTTCTTAGACACAATGTCTAAGCAGATCCTGCAAGTTGAGACAGAGACTTCCTGGTTTAGGACCAAGCAGATTCTTGGTCTAGGACCAAGCAGTTCTTGTAGGTACATTCTTGGTCAGTTAACCAAGTGGATCTTTGTCAAGTTGACCAAGATGATGATGTGTGATGTCCTCTCTCATATTCAGTTATTCCTAGGTTGTTTCTCAAGGGACTGGCCACCCCTTGATGATGTCACTAGCACCTAACCCTTAGGATAAGTAATGGGGACCAGAGGATAACATCATCTAGTTTTGATCTTCTTCCTTATAATGTGATGATAAAAATATATATGGAACACATGTGACAATATACCTTGAGAGAGAAAAGATTAATGCCCTTGGTCTTGTTGGTCCTATGGGTAAAAGGGGTTATTTGTACACCTTTATGATATACCTTGGTCTTATGGGTATGAGGGTTGTCTTACCTTCTTATTATGACCCCTTTGATTGACTTATGGTCCTTTATTTTTTTACTTCGTCCTAGCATACGTATTGTGTGTATCTTTGGTATGTTGACTTTTATTTTATTGTTTTATTGTTATGGACTATATGACCTTTAATACCCTATTCTAAGTCAACCTAATCTTGTTTTTATTTTATGACTACTTAATCGTTAGTACCTTATCCTAAGTCAACCTAACATTATTTTATGTTAGGTTTGGTAACAACCCTAAAGTATAGGGTTTAGTGGATTGACCCTTCTAGAAGGATTGTTAAGATTATAAATTCAAATTTTGAATTTCATTTTGGTGTGTGTGTTCACAAGAGATGATTGAAGATTTGATCTTACACCTGATATAGGGTTTGCTGGTGATATTTGGGTTGACGTCTAGGGTTTCATATCTCAGAGCTACTACCACCTCTACCTTAGCCTGTTAGGGTTGTCGCTCTCTTACCCTATCTGCTGCTACTGTTTGTGCATGGGTCGTGACTATGTTATGATCCTTGAGTTGGGTTGTGACTGTGTTGTGATCCTTGAGTTGGGCTGTGACTTATGGGGACCTCCTTTTGCTAAGATTTGATCTTTTTCTTGTTGTACTGTGACTATTAAGATCCCTCTAGGGTTGGTCGTGGGCTATGGAAACCCTCCATGGACTAAAACTTGGCTATAGTTTCCTTCTACCAATAGACTGTGACTTTGTAGGTTGGCTATGACTGCGGATTCCTTCTCTAAGAAGGCCTTGACTGTGTTAAACCATGACTGTGTAAGCTTCTTAAGGGGTGAGCTTTAGTTGTTTGAGTTCTCCTTAACTGAGATGTGGGTTGTTTGACCTTCTTTGTTGAGAAGTGACCTTGTGTGCTCATTGAACTTGAGTTGTGACCTCTATGAGGTGTTTGGGTGGAGCTTTGATCTCTGTGGGCTGTGGGATATTTGGACAGATCCTTGATTCTTGTGGGATGTTAGTACTCTGATGGGTTGCTAAGATCTGAGCTGTGACTTGTGTTAATATTCTTGAACTGATTGTGATCCTACTAGTGTCTAACTGTGTTTGGGGGCTAACTATCACTGTTGGGGTTATTCACACTTGGTGATTGAGTCATATTCACTTCTTTTGAGTGTGCATAACCTTATTCCTAACCCTTTCTCTCTCAAGGTATGTCATATATTCCTATGGTGACTTTTCCTTACAGTGACAAGATCTGAACCTAAACGTATTTGAGTATAAGGGTGATCCAAAACAATCCTAGACCAACGTTATTATTGTTCTTTGCTAATTGTTTTCATAGTACCATGACTGCTTCTTTATTTCCTGTACATTTCTATTAATTTAACTTCATTATAATATTGTTTTTGTTTTTGTTTTGTACATGGCATCTAATAAATCATCTCAATGACCAATTTTAACACAGTGACCATTGGAGTGTTAAAGTTGAAAGAGATGATAATTATGTTTTAAATGTATTACAACAGTACTGTTTTGAATCTAGCTTTGCTTCAGTTTTGTCTCATGCATGAACGTATAAAAAATTTGATTTTATGTATATCAAACCCTCACCTAACCACAACTTTAACAATTATTAGCTAGGATATAGAGATTTGCAATGTGCATAAATATTTCTTAGTTTAATACCAATTGTTAACTAGAATTGAGAACTTAATATCCTTGCATAAATAATTATCAATAGAAAATTTTAACACACAAAGAGATATCCACAACATATACCCAAAATACAATATTCATGACAAGAAAAAGTAGGAATTACAAATGAACGCAGT
>LPNX011040737.1:648335-675638 GCA_001517045.1 Pseudotsuga menziesii | reverse complement strand
TGTTAATTCTCATCTTGTTGCATTTGTAACTTTTCATATTATATTAACTATCACTTTCTCTCTTAGAGTGCCTTGCTTACACCCATATTAGATATGAGTTTTATAGTAATTGTTACAATACAAACCTTTATAACCTCCTAACTTGTCAAAACTATAATGAGCTTGGAAAGCTTTTTGAGCACATGAACAATATTTTAAAGTAAACCAAGTATTATCCTTCTTAAGGTTCGATAGACCAAAGTTGGTCTAAGTGGACATTAATCATCATCATCATAAAACATTACTTCTTCACCCAAAAATCAGAACATCATTTTAATTAAAAGCAAAAACTTTAAAAAATCTTTCATAATTCTTTAGACATTTTATGTTGAAAAACTTTAAGATAAAGTGCCACATAATTTCTTGAATGAATTTTTTTACCAATTAAGCCTCCCTGGTTTGTAATATGTTCTCAACAACCTGAAAACCCCAATAGAATCATGTTTGCATATCAAGCTATACAATCTTACACTCATCTACATCTATTTAAATTGTCATTTGTTCTCATCTTTCAACAAGAGCTCAATTTTGATTTATCATTTTTCTTGTGTTTTTGTATGTTATCTTTCATCTTTTTGTATTTGTATATTCTCATAATAAATAATATAAGACATTACTTGTTCATCCAAAAATTGAAAATAAAGAAGAAAATTTTCTAAATCTTTCATAATTCATCATAAACAGTCAAGGTTTAAAACAATAAGATATCCTCTTAATTGTTGTTTAAGGTTCAAAGCCTAAGAATATATCCTTTGTGTAACAACTCTCATATTCTTGCATTTGTAACATCTCATAATACATAATATAAGACATTACTTGTTCATCCAAAAATCGTAAATAAAGAGGAAAACTTTCTAAATCTTTCATAATTCATTGTAAATAGTTTAGGTTTAAAATAATAAGGAAAACTTTCTAAATCTTTCATATTTCATTGTAAACAGTCTAGGTTTAAAACAAGAAGATATCCTCTTAGTTGTTCTTGAAAGCTTAAAACCTAATCAGATATCCTCTTAATGTTTTTTTACATGAGAGGTCAATCCTATAGCTATCATCCTGCCTCAACTCAAGTTGGATATAAGAGGAAGAATAACTAACTGGGAAAGCACTCAGCAGTGTCCATCAGGCCACGTGCTTTGCTCCAGACAGGACTGATAGATAATTGTTTCCATTACAAACATGACCAATCTACCAAACCCAAACTGTAAACTGTAGATTACTTCTAGACAATAACAATCCATTAGAAACTCAGACAATGCTCAGATCACATCATGGCCATTAATATCATCAATCTCAAGTATGTTGGAATTAGGGATGCACCAACTCATGTATGAAAAATTACAACCTACTTTAATGATTCTTCTCTCTGTCTAATCATCTCATTCTGTTCCAAATATCCTCATTCCGCTTTCATAAAGATTGTTTCTTTGCTGCATGAGCTGCACATTGAAAATTTTGCTCAGAGTTATAATGCTGCAACAAAAAATGAATAAGTTGATCCACAAAACGTAGATCTGGAATAAAATTTGTACATAGAATAATAGATAACAAATTAGCCATCAGAACACAGCGATCCAGACTTTGCTTCACAGAATATGTGCACCGTGGACTAAAGTGAGCACTGAGAGGGTTGCTGCAAAGAGAAACTCGAGATCTTCAAGGCCGATCCTCCAAAGATCTTTGAGGATGGTTTCAGTGAGGTCTGGTCGTCGAAGAGAAGGTAGTCTCTCTTTCGACTACATAGCTGAGTATCGTGGTGTTGTAAATGCAGAAACATAGGAAGTTTGGACTCGTCAGCTTCTCAATGAGCTTGGATTTCCTGTTCAGGCCTGTACTGTGATAATCTGGGTGTTAATAATCACGTTGCTCATAGCAAGAAGAATTATGTCGAACTTCATGTTCAATATTTGAGATAGTTGGTGGAGGAGAATATTGTCTCACTTCTTTATTGCAGGACAGATAATCAGGTGGCTAATATCTTTATGAATCCTTTACCAACAGTTAAGTTTGTGAAATTTGGACTATGCTTGGGATTTAGGAAGCTGCAATTATGGAGTGTTAAGAGAAAGTAATTTCACCTCTTGAATTTCCAGAACATTGTGTTGATGGGAGGGTGTTGGAACCTACACTCTTGATGGTCCATCACATCTCTAGATCTTTTGGGGATAATCAGTCCATAGATGACAGGCAACTAGCAATCGACTGAACAATTGGTTGGACACACGATTGAATGGTTGGGAGGACCATAGTTGGCACGACTACAACAACCGACTAAACTTTGGGGATGTTGCAGGTTCTACCTAAATAGTTTGGACCAAAGATCTCTACTCATGGACCAAATCTTCCCTACTTTTAGGAAGTCGGTTAAACTTGGAAACTATAAATAGGTGACCCTATGGATTGTCTAACATATCGCTTTGAGATGTTTACCATGCTCATTATGCATTGTGATGTTGTGATCGTGATGCTTTGTGCTTATGTGCTTCAATGGTGTCTTTAGACACCACCTTTTCTTCTTACGATATTGTTTCCTTATTTTCTTTTCATTCTGATCTATAGTTCAAGGGTGAGAGGTTTACAAACACAAATACTTTCATATAATCACCAAGCCCTTGATAAGGGGTTGTTTCTTTTATTTATTAAAAAATGTAGCAAAAATTGAAATACTAGAAGGTGAAGAGACTAGAATCTATGATTATAGGGGTCAGATGTATTTATTTGGGAAAGAGTTATTCAACTTCTAAACACCATAACTCCTATATGCTAAATTTATCTAGGTGTAGATTAGCTCATTGGAAATCTTGCAACAAGAAGAAGAACAAGATACTAAAAAGAGTTATGCTAAAAATACACAAAGTAGATAAAAGACAAATGCAACAAGGACACAAAGTAAACACAAGGTGGATGTAAGGATACAATATACATAAGCTATGCAAATAAGGAAAAGATGATGCAAAATTGAACACAATAATAAACACAAAATAAGATGCAATCTTGTGTAGAATGTGTAAAAGTGATGAAAAAAAAGAAAGGATATGTAAAATGAGACACAAAAACAAGATATAAAAGACTATTGTGTGTCCCATTCTCTATTTTGCCTAAACTACGACATAAATTAGGATTCCAAAATGTCAATTGGTATATCCTCTGCGCTTAAGGGGGTATTGTTATCCTTCACACCTAGGATCAATTCCTAAAAGTGACATGTTTGTTCTCTTAAAAAGTTTATTGTTGTAACGACCTTGAGCCGTACGCTGGAAAAGTATTGAGCTTATCCAAAATCTATTTTACCTTGTGTAGCATCAAAATTAGGATGCCAAAATGTTGTATTTTATCAATGCTTCCTAGTTTTCCTTTCAACTCTAGCCACAAGTTACATCTTGAAGACCTCAAGAGAATTGAAGCCTCATACAGTAGAGCCATGAATTCTTGGAGAGAAGTCCTCAATGAAGGTGATAATATATTTAGATCCTTGGTGGAAGCCATAAGTGGCCCACAAAATGTCTAAATGTACCATCTCCGGAATCTATTGAGTTCTACAGTCACTTGAAGAAAAATAGGGTCTTTTCTTTTTTCAAGGAAACATGCTTCACAAAACTAAAAAATAATGAAGTTATATAGCCTTCTAATCCATAGACGATCTCCTTGGTGCACATCTCCCCTAAGGTAATTTCTCCCAGCCATCTCATCCTTTGATGCCACTACATCAATCTTGATTACATCTTTGTTGTGCCCACTAGTAATATATTCTCCATCAATGTTAAACTAGTACTATGCATGACAAGACTAGTGACATCAAACTCATGCATTGTTCCAATCCTTACTATCTTAGCCTAAAGAACAACTCCACAAACCAACTTACAACCTTCTTTAATGAACATTTTTCAACTCCAACATTGGATAATTAGCTAACTAAGAGTATATTGTGTGGAAAACCTAGCACATGCACCATAATAGGTATCCATTTAACCCTTCCATCTCTATGCTTGATTATCACACTACATTTGCCAACAATTTCATGGTTAAAACTTCACCAAGAAGTACCTTTCCTTTATCAAAATTTTGCATATCCTTAAACCACTCGTTGTGTGAACTTGTATGGAAAGAAGCTCCAAAATACACCAACCATGCCTCCTCTTGGACATCAATTCCCAATCATGCCATTCATGGTAGACATTGTAGTAGGAATGCCACCTTTCTCCTTAGAAAAATATTTTTTTATACTCACTTTTCATCTACTCCTTATGCTTGCATGTCCAACATATCAATTCTCATCATCTTCTTCCTCTAAATGAATATCTTCCTCTTGATTGGGTTCTATTCCACCAAAATTTCCGTTTCTCTTCTCCTTGGCACATCCTCTTGTCACTAATGCTTTTGAATTTCACAATGATTTAATGAGTTGTCTTTCTTATTTCTTCTTGTAATAATTGACTAACAACCTCATCTTGCTCTAGATTCTCCACTTTAGTGACTCCACTAATGACAACAATAAGGTTATCCCAAGAATTGGGTAGACTATAGGGCAAGCAAATGCATAGTTCATCATCCCTTATCTCATTTACAATGGCCTTCACTTGATTTCCAAGTGTAATGAAATCATTTAGGTGATTAGTCACCCTATCACCATCCTTCATCTTTAGGGCATATAACTTCTTCCCTGGGAATTTTAGAATTTCAGATTGATGGGAGACATGTATTCATACAACGACCCAAGCATTTCCCAAATTTCCTTTGTTGTTCCTAACCTTGACACAATCATCAACACCAAATTAGACAAATTAAGGCTAACTAATGCAATGGCCTTGTCATTCATCTTGCCCCAATCATTCTACTTCGTAATGTGAAGGTTATTGTCCTTCATGGTGATGTCCATCAAGTGTTTCTCAATCGTTAAAGAAATGTAACTACGGAAGATATTCTATTTTGTACTTTTATTGTTATTCCTCCTTTCAGAGATGTTTTTCCTCCAATCTTGGATGCCATTGATGTAATTGGTCATGTAAAGTCTTGAGATAAAACCTTTGTTGTAAGTTAGGTCAATAGTACCCACAAAAGTATTATTAAAATGTTATTTTGAGTCTCCCAAGGCAAGTCGTCCCTGGTTGAGAGAAGTCGAACCTATTGGGTTATTAGGTTTCTCAACTATTCAGTATAAATAGGTGAGGCATCTCCCTTATTTGTACACACTTAACACTTAAGCAAGTTTGCTAGAGAGAGGCGCAGTCCATCTGAGAGGAATGAAGCAACTAGTCTTATTTATGGGGTCTTACACTATACTTGGATGGAGTCTATATAAAGGAATTGTTTTGCTAGGTTTTCTACCCCACGAGGGTTTCTTGGGACAAATCTATGTTCTTTTTTGTTTTGTCGTGCTTGTTATTCTTTCAGTTATCCTTTTGTTTTGGCGTAAAAACTCTTAAAATTTTAACATCAATAAGCAAATATTCCATTTTTAGTTTCCAAAGGTTGTAGTCACGACCAATAAATTTCTAAATCCTCCAGAAGTTAGAAACCGTTTTCTATTGCATAAACCCTCACATCTTCCCATTTAAGTTGAACTAACTACAACATAGTGAACTGAAGCTTCTCATCAACATAAACTACAAATCACCATCAACACTACAACAACTTCCACATGGGTGTACCTTGACATACAATAGCTTCAAAGTCAGTAGTTTTCCTTCAACGCAACAATATAGGATATTGAGTTTCCTCAACTCAATGATAAAGGTGTCCCCTTGATGCCAACAATGCTCTAATACCAGCTATTAGCTAAAGTGTTTGAGAGTTAATAGCATGCAAAAATATTTAGCACCATTGATACCAATTATTAGCTAGGCTAGAGAGATTTGTGATGTGTAAATATTTCTTAAATTAATACCAATTGTTAGCTAGAACTCAGAGCTTAATAGTATGTATAAATAATTCTTAGTATAAAATTTTAACATGCAAAGAGAGATCCACAACATATCCCCAAAACACAATATTCATGACAAGATAAGGTAGGAATTACATTTGAACGCAAAGATTTAATTGTGCATTATTGAGATGAATATCAAATTATTCAATAAACACAAAAAATCTCAATACATTCAAGATGCCATCAAGACCACACAATGATCTCTTCATATATATTACATGGTATAAGACATGAAATTTCAAAAGGTATGATATGTAACTATTTACACTAAAAGGAATAATAATAATTTTCCTTACATTACATAACACACTTAAATTGAATAATTACAACATTAATGTACAGGTCAACCAAGCACACTCATTAATATCATTCATAGTTGAGAAGTAATTGGCACACTCCTAATAGAATCATGCTTACATCTCAAGCTATGCAATTTCACACCTGAACTTCTACATATATATATATAGATTCTATCTACACTGTCATCTTGATTTGTCATGTGAACCAATCTTTCAACAAAAAATACTTAATTTGAAATTATCATTTTGCTTTTATATGTTAATTTTCTTCTTTTTGTATTTATAACTTTTCATAATAAATAGTATAAAACATTACTTCTTCACTCAAAAATCAGAACATATTTAAATTAAAGAAACAAACTTAAAAAATCTTTCATAATTCTTGAGATATTTTGTAATAAGTTGTCAGTAACATGAAAACCCCAATAAAATCATACTTGCATATCAAATTTAGTAATCTTACACTCATCTACATATAGACCGACTTTATCTAAAATTGTCATTTTTACTTTTCAATCAGAGTTCAATTTTGATTTATCATTTTACTTTTATGTTTTTTTTAACTCTCATCTTCTTTTATTTGTAAAATCTCATAATAAATAATATAATTCATCACTTCTTCATCAGAAACAGTGGAAATAAAGAAGAAAACTTTCTAATTCTTTCATATTTCATCATAAACAGTTTAGGTTTAAAACAATAAGATGTCCTCTTAACTGTTTTTGAAGGTTTAAAACTTAATAAAACATTTGTTTAACTGTTTTTTATATGAAAGGTTGTAAAATCTCATAATAAATAATATAATTCATCACTTCTTCATCAGAAACAGTGGAAATAAAGAAGAAAACTTTCTAATTCTTTCATATTTCATCATAAACAGTTTAGGTTTAAAACAATAAGATGTCCTCTTAACTGTTTTTGAAGGTTTAAAACTTAATAAAACATTTGTTTAACTGTTTTTATATGAAAGGTCAATAAATATGGTTATCATTATGCATTAATCAGCCTGGGGTAAAGTAGGGTAAAGTAATGATTGCTGACACAGGGTCATTTCATTACTACTTATTCATTTTATTACTACTTATTCAATCTGTTGGATCTCAAGATGGATCTCAAGATGATGAAATCTAATAACCAGCAATGAGCCTGCCACAGCAATAATTGCTCTGCCAACAGATTGATTAATTTACGCCCAAATTAAATATAAGCTGAAGATGAAGGTTAAGGCCTGAGACCACTAACTAACAAAGCACTAAGCGGCGTCCATCAGGCCAATTGCTCTGCTCCAGAGAGGACTGATAGATAACTGTTGGCAATACAAACCTGACCAGTCTACCAAACCCAAACTTATACTGTAGATTACTTCCCCATTAGAAACTCAGACAATGCTCAGATCACATCACGCCCATTAATATCATCAAATCTCAAGTGTGCTGGAATTAGAGATGCACCAACTCAAATATGAAAATTTACAACCTACTTTAATGATTCATCTCTCTGTCCAAACATCTAAATCTGTTCCAAATATCCTCATCCCGCTTTCATAACCATCGTTTCTCCGCCGCATGAGCTACCCATTAAATTTTGCGCAGAGTTTTAATGCTGCAGCAAATAATGAATAAGTTAATCCACAAAACGTAGATCTAGAATAAACTTTGTACATAGAATAATAGATCACAAATTAGCCATCAGATCACAGCGATCCAGACATTGCTTCACAGAGTACGTGCACTTTGGACTAAAGTGAGCACTGAGAGGGTTGCTGCAAAGAGAAACTCGAGTCCTTCAAAGCCAATCCTCCAAAGATCCTTGACGAGGGTTTCACTTAGGGTTGCTTCTAAAAAACCGGCCTTGTAAAACCGGCCAAAAGAAGCCGATTAGCCCTAAAATAAAATGTTGGATCCAACAGCTTTTTTGAATACCAGGTGAAAAAAATAAATGTAACAATAACAAATTAAAAAAAATTAACAGTGAATCTCAGCCTTCAAGGCCGATTCTCCAGAGATCTTTGAGGAGGGTTTTACGTGATGGCTGCTAAAAGCAATCTCCCCCAATAATTTTAAAACCGGCCTTGCAAAATCATGGCCAAAAGAAGCACATTACCCCTAAATTAAAATGTTGGATCCAGCCATTTTTTTAAAATCCTAGCTGGAAAAAGGAATGTAACACTAACAAATTTTAGAAAAATACAGTAAATCTCAACTCTACTGCAACAAAATTCAGATCAAAGCAATACAGTAAATCTCAACTCTACTGCAACAAAATTCAGATCAAATACTTCTCTTTAGCGGAGCGGTGTTGAGAGAATAAGGAATGGCGAACCTGTAGAGAGGCTGTGATGATATCCTCAATAAGCAAGAGGCAGAGAGCCTCCAATTCCATGGCTTTGATATCATGTTGGAAATAAATCAAAAGATGATTCAGATTTCCCAACATGGTATCAGAGCTATAAAATTGAATCTCCCTTCTCAAAAATATGATATTTCTACTATTATTGTGCTATATATAATACTCCAGATACGAAAGATATTTAATTATATATAATAGGATTTAATATTTTTTTCAACAACACGTTCAAGCACTCATGTGGTATCATTTAAAATCATTACTTAATTGTATTTTTTTAATTTATCTTAATAAATGTCATAAATTTATTTTAAAAATATGAATATATTTTAAGTCTATATTTATTAAGCACTTATAATGTTTAAATAAAAATTAAGAATGTATTTATTAATATTTGTTATTATTTTTAATTTTTTATATGTTAATTTTATCATAATTAATTAAATAAAAATTGAAATCTAAATCTATAAATGCTTAGAGATGTAAATTTAATGTTTATAATTAATTAAATAAAAATAAAAATTTAAATCTATAAATGTTTAGAGATGTAAATATAATGTTTGTAAATATTAATATTTTTTGTTGTTGTTGTTGTTGTTGTTAATAGATTAATTTTAGAGAGAGGTAACACATCTCTTTCATATTGAGTTGTCAAATGTATTTTATTTCTCTCAATGCAAGAAATAAACACCTTACAATATATTTAAAATTTGGAAAAAACCTGTTAATGTTTAAATGCCCAAAGTTTCGGGCTTCTCAAGTTAGTCCATCATTAGGGGATTTCACTATGTTTTTTAGATGTTTCTGATTAAAGCCCAAAGAGATCCTGTGTAAATATAGATAGATGTGTGAATGTCAGCTCGCTGTTCATGTAGCTGCCTTTTTATTTTATTGATTATTGGTTTCCAAGTGCCGCTCAGTTTTAACCCATCATCCCAATTAAGTGTATTATCTCGTTTGTCAATTTCCACAGCCTCTTTTACCCATCTTTTTAGGTATTATCTCGTTTGTCAATTTCCACAGCCTCTTTTACCCATCTTTTTAGATGGTGTTCTGCAAGGGCTTATTTGTTGGCTCTGTCTCTAGTGATATCTAGTTGTTCCTTGAAACAGATGTTTATAGATCTTCCGGTCTCACCAATGTACACTTTCCCACATGAGCAAGGTATTAAGGGCACTACTGACCGGATTGCGAAAATCTTAAGAAAACAAGACATACTTATCGCCTTCACTCCCCCTAACACTATTGGGAAGATGGTGGACTCGACTAAAGACCAGGTGGATCCAAGAAATCAGAAAGGCGTGTACATAATACCTTGCTCATGTGGGAAAGTGTACATTGGTGAGATTGGAAGATCTATAAACATCCATCTCAAGGAACAACTAGATATCACTAGAGACAGAGCCAATAAATCAGCCCTTGCAGAGCACCATCTAAAAAGACAGGTAAAAGAGGCTGTGGAAATTGACAAATGAGATAACACACTTAATCGAGATGATGGGTTAAAACTGAGCGGCACTTTGAAATCAGTAAAATAGAAAGGCAGCTACATGAACACTGAACCGACATTCACACATCTATCTATATTTATACTCGCTCTTTGGGCTTTAATCAGAAACATCTAAAAAACATAGTGAGATTCCCTGGTGATGAACTAACGTGAGAAGTCTGAAACATTGGGCATTTAAACATTGACAGGTTTTTTCCAAATTTTAAATAAATTTTCAACCTGTATTATGGATCCTTTCACCTTACAATATATCTAATTGATTTTAAGGAATTGTATTTTATACATGAAAACTCACACAAACTCCATGCATGTAGTACACACCTAATTAGATTAACTTCTTAGTTCATTAATTCTTCAAAATATACCAAATACATGAAAATTCACACATCTTCCATGCATTATCCTATTGATAATAATATATATTTGTTTAGATTAATTTCTTAAATCTTTCATTCACTAGAAAGTGTACACATGTAACCTCAACCTTATAATACACAAAGTTGCATGATGAGGAGGTTCATATAATGTTGAATTGAACTTTAGGGAGGCAAGCCTCTTAATCCTAATCACAAATCCCTAACTCTCTCATTTACATACATATGTATATTGACATAAAGTTGTTACAATAAATTCTAATTTAGTTATAACTACCTATAGCTTTAGTCATCCCAATGTCTAAACAGGTAGGCACACCATTCTGATGGGGTACTATTTAATCAGGTGCACTAACATACACTTTACACACATACCCAAAATATATAAAATAGGGTGCCCATAGCCCCCAACACTAAGGTTGTCTCACCCTTGACACGATGAAACTTATTTATTTTGAATAAGAGCTAATGAAGGAGACTCCTAATTCAATTTCTTAGTAAACTCTTCAAAATTCTAGGTGGCATCATTATAGATAGTCTCAATAGTCTTCATCTCTACCTAATATTAAGTAATTTTCTCCAATGTAGTTTTTCCTTTAACATGATTAAATTGCTTAGATACATGAACTTGTTCCACGATTTTTTGTTGTACTTATATTAAACTAGTATGATTTTTCTCTCGTCGGTCTTGAAATTGTGGCAAGTTAGTAATAAGTTGTTGCTACTCAAGCCATGTAGTTGCAATCTATCTAGTGAGGATGATGACTTTGATCATACTATCTCTGCATGCACTTACTAGCAAATCTTTAAGAGCTTTTTTTTTTTGAAATTTGAGTTTCTTCTTGCTCAATGGTGTTTTCTTTCTCTTGCACCTCAAGAACAATTTGTAAATGGTTATAGCTCGTAGAAAAGTAGATTCAACTAAGCTAGAAACACTAGTCACACCATCCTTCACTGCTAGAACATGTCCTCAATAACAAGCAATTGTTCATGAACCTAATTCTCTTCTAGTGTTGGCTAAAGTTGTGTCACCAATTGCATAGTATTTTGTTTCAAATTCTAATACACTTTTCTTCATCGAGATACTTTTTCAATGGAAGCCATGGTTGAAACTTCATCTTGTGGGGTTGTTAAAGATAGAATAAAATTTCTCAACTTTAGTAGCCAAAGTTTCTTTTTCGTCCACCACATTCACATGTATTTTAGTCAAATCTTGATAGACAATGCCAAGTGCTCTACATTGATCTTCTAATTTTGTTTTCATCTCTCCAATGTAGTGCATCCTATTTGTTGAAGGAATTATATGTCAAGCTTTGCACTAGGGAGAAATTGAGAGGTTCCCCCCAACTCTAGAGCATCGTGACTAGCAATGAAAAGAAGGTTTATATACAAAACCCTCTGCTAAACCCCTAAACCATATTTCATCCTTCATCTTCTGAGTTATTGATGGTCTACTCAAAGAATCCTGTGGTGGTGAATCTTCTTCATCTAAAGTATGTTCTTAAGCTGAAATAGTTCTTAAATTATGTAACTCATGTAAGGAATCATGTTAGATCATTTGTGTTAGCTTCACAAGAGTTAAAAGTACATATGTTGAATCTTACCCCTTTCTTGGTAATCTAGAAACTTGATGCAAAGAGTTGGGATCTACAAGGTACGACTTATCTAATGAAAAATAACCTCCATGCAACATATTAAGTAAAAACCTAACACACCTACTAATAGTTGCACTTCTCCCAAAATGAGGAACATCAAGCAATGAAAAAATACCATATTTAAACATACACCCATGGCTTTGGAATTATTTTTTTAGTTCCATTTGGTAGTGTCCTTGTCTCAACATAGTTGAGAATCCGTGATCGATAAATTGCACGACATCTTGAATGTTAAAATCGTAAAAGTTGATTAGCACGACCTTCCCAAGTAAGGGCTCAACAATATTGACTTTCTTGTGCACTTCAACTATTGGCTCATGGGATTTCTACTTAGGGAAAGCTTTAAGTTTGGACAAAGATCACATTCTACTAGAGGCAAAAACAATTAACAATTAATTGTCTTATTGTAACAATAGCCTAATCCATGACATGATTTATAAGAATTTATAGGAATTTATTTAATAGCCCATCTATTTATTTCACTCACTATTGAACTATTATCATTTTTTGCAATAACTATTCACCATGCCTCTTTAAAAAGAATTCAATAGTAGTTGTTGGAATAGAAGGAATGACATCTATCAATGTGAATAATATCATATGGATATGGTCGCCAAAGGCAAGATAGAAGGGAGAAACAATTAAAATAAATGGGAAGGGATTTGAAGCAATTGAGGGACAATGATGATGGTTTGACCATAATAAAGAGTGTGAAAATGATGATTATGAATGTTACTTTATTTGATGAAATAACTTCCATACAATGCAATGATGGTAATCATTTGTTTTTATTTTGTTAGATCTATTTAATCTTGATATATTTAGCAATGTGTGTCATAGTTATATGCACGCGCATATAAAAATAAAATGTTGTACATTAATCTTGGATTTAGATATATACACATTAGGAAATAAACTCAAAATATTGAAATCCAAATAAACATTGTAGAAGTTTGATATTGACACTTTTGGAATTTGAATTTCATAGTCTTTGAATCGAAATTTGCACTTTTGGAATCAAAGTTCATGTTTTCATAATCGAAATTATTCAAAATTCATTATTTCTAAAACAAATATTCACACTTTCAAAATCCAATTTTACACTTTCGAAGCACTGTATTCATACTTTGTAAATAAAATTCATAGTCTTTTATAACAATGCACACACAAGTGACACAATTACACATAAGAGACACATGCACATAAGTGTCATATGCAAGTGTGTTTCTTAAAAGTGTCTGTGTAAGCACATCCATTCTATATGTGTGAGTGTGTTGCATCTTAAGTGTCTAACTACATCACCCATTGGGTGTATTGTTTATGTGTGTGAGCAAAATACTCACACATAAACAACACTTAGGTACATGTGTGTCAATGGATGAGTGTATCACATAAGTATGTATGCATCTCCTATGTGTAAGTGCACTTCTTTTGTGTGTGTGTGTGTGCGTGCACGTGTGCATGTCAATGCATTGCTTATGTGCATGTTTGTCTCCTATGTATGTCTAACCGATGCACCCGCACATAAAAAATGCACTCACACCTAACTCATGCATCAACATAAGTGATGCACACACACATAAGTGTTGCACATACAAACCCACACATGAGTGATGCACTCACACACATGACTGACACCCTCACACGTAAGCAAAGAACTCTCACACCTAAGTGATGTTCTCACACATAAGCAAAAAACTAACACATCAAACCCACATGCCCGCATAAGTGATGTACTCACACACAAAATGATTGAACACACTCACATACATAAGAAACATAAAATCACACACATAAGAAACATAATATCTGAGAAGAGATGTATGTAACTACTCACATATATTTGCCAAGCCCTTGATAAGAGGTTGTTCCTCAGTATTTCTTGCATAATGTTGTAGAAATTAAAATATTATAAGGTGATGATCCTAGAAGCTTTAATGCTAGGGGTTAGGTGTATTTAATTTAAAATTAAATAGATAATTAACTTTAAATACCATGACTCATGCATATGAACAATGATTTAGGTGCACAATAGCTCATTAGAAATCTTGAGACAAGGAGAATACCAAGATTTCAAAAAGAGATTATAAAATGCACATAGTGGATCAAACAGGGACACAAAATAGACACTAAGTGGATGCAAGAGAGGCACAAAGTGTATGCAAGAGGGATACAAGAGAGACACAATATATATGCAAAGAATGAAAACAAGATGTAAAACTAGATGCGAATAAGATGCAGCAGAGGTGAAAATTGCATGGGAATAACACAGAAAGATAGCGAGGAGATGTAAAATTAAACACTTGTAAGATGCTAGAATACTATGCATCCCTTTCTTTAATTTGTATAAACTCAAACAAAAATTAGGATGCCATAATGTTGTATTGTTGTAGCACTCCCTATTAGTTTTTACTTTCAACTCTAGTCACAAACATATTGAAGACGTGAACACCATTAATTTTAAGTTTCATATAGTAGACCCATGATTCTATAGAGAATCCATCAATGAAGGCAATTGTTAGGAATATGATCACAAAGCAATAAAAAATGAATGCAGAAATAAAACATAGAAGAATACAATACAATAGATACATCAATATACGTGATTCACCTGATATGGGATACATCCACAGAGAAACAACCACTTATTCCTTTCTTCCAACCAACAAAATGAAGGGATAAAATCTACAACACATCTTCTTCAACATCCTCTTCACTCTCTCATAGTCTCATCTCTCGATCACAAGGCTCTCTCACCATACATTATCGTAATACAATGTCCTCATAAAAAGAGGGTTTCCTTTTAGGGAAAAAGGTACCAACATAACTTCTACCATCATATATGCGACCTAATGGTGAATGGTATAGATTGACTACAAAGTACAATATTTTACAAGGCATTTCCAAAAATTTCTCTTTGGTGGCATTTCCCTTGAACCCCCACCAAGGGGGGATCCAAAATATGTCCCTACCCCCTTGGACCCCCTGATGACACAAGTGGGGGCCCAAGTCCTCCCCCCCCCCCCCCTCCCCGTCAGGATCTGGGATCCAAACATAGCTTAAACAAGACCTTTGAATAACGGTCCACAACCAACAATAACAGAACATTTAGATCCTCGAATGGAAGCCCATAGGTGGCCCAAAAAATGTATAAATGGACTGACTTAAGAATCTATTGATTTCTATAGTCATTTGAATAAATATAAAACTTTTTTTCTATTTTCAAGGACATGCTTCACAAAACTCAAAATAATCAAGTCCTGCTCCTTTCAATCTATGCACCATCTCCTTGGTGCACATCTTCCATAGGTTTTTTTCTCCAAGCCGCCCCATCCTTTGATGCCATGACATCAATCTTGACTACATGTTTGTTGCACCCACTAGTTGTCTACTCTCCACGGATGTTAAACTAGTACTATGCATGACAGGAGTCATTGCATCAAACTTATGCATTGTTCCAATCCTTACTGCCTTATCCCAAAGAATGGTTCGACAAACCAACTTACAACCTTTTTTGGTGAATATAGTTTCAACTCCAACAATGGATAAATAGCTAACTAAGAGTAGAGTATGTGCCAAGCCTGGCTTATGCCTCATATTAGGTATCCATTTAACCCTTCCATTTATGTACTTGATTCTCACACTACATTTACCAACAATTTCATAATAGATAAAAACTTCTTCATTCAACAAACTGCTCACTTTCATGTTGAACACACTAAATTTGGCTTAGCTATAAAGGGTATTGTCTCATTGCCCTCTATAATCAAACAATTTTCTCATAACACAATATTTAATTTAATCATACTCCTTGTTCTAACATTGGAGAGAAATTGGGTGTTTGAGCATCAAATTAAACTTAATTGAATCATATGCCTTGATCTCATGTTGTAAAGAGATTGGGTGTTCAAACATCAAATTAAACTAAGGTGTGACATCAATCCATAAATGCACCTAAAGCAATAGAGAAAAATATGCACACATTGTTCTTTAAACTTTTCTTTACAAGGCCCCATTTTGTTTCTTATTCACACCACATGAGGTTTTTCTTGTACACATCGCCTTGGGTTTTTCTTCTACACATTGCAAATGTGACTCCACAAAACCTACAGGAGCCTGCAACCTTTCCTATATATAAAATTACAACCTAGTGCAACATTTACATAGAAACAATTTCACATCTTCACCCTAGAGCTTTTAAAAATATCAATGTGAAGAAGCATGTTGTCTAAATTCAAATTTGAAATAAGCCAGAATGAGTTTAAATTTCAAAATTTAGTGGTTTTAATGGATTTATCTATGGCATATGGCATGCATAGATGTGTATGGATGACATGGAATGGAAAATCGATGGTTTTCAAGGTCATGCTTTACTTACAAGGGTTATCACCATGGGAATTGGGAAAGCATTGTATGATCACCTACACCCCTATGTATGTATGTGTGCAAGTGTGAGTGGCAATTCTATCAATTTTAACAAACGAAAGACATTGCATGCAAAGGAATAATTTTCCCAATTCTTTTCTAGTTGTCTACCAGTGGTAATTAGGCAATTAAATGGCCCCATATCCCATGCAATATTCTACAAAGGATATGTTGCACACCAAAAATGTGCACATCCCAAGACCTTTATGGTTGCACCAATGTGCATCATTGAGTGTATGGGTACACATCTAATGACAACCAAAAAAGGCATCGAGATACATGCATTTTCCACATGGCACATATCCCTTGACGTCTTCTACATGTTCCCCTACATTCAACTCCCAATAACAAATAAGAGCTTATAGTGGTTATCTCGACAAGTATATGTGGCTCCAATGATTTCATCGCTTGTTTTGTTAGTGATTGTTGTAGACAACATAAACCTAGCTTGCAACTTGACTTATTTTTATTAGTTTACTTTTGACATTATTGCAACTCTATGTAACAAGCTCTCTTGCCCAATGACTATAAGTCACAGTAATTTTTCTTTACGAATGCCCAGTGGAGATAATTTACTATTTTATCGGGTGAACATGACTTTTAGCAATCCATTGTTCCTTTTAAGCATTTAATTGGATATGATCTTAGGTGAGGTATGTGCACCATGCAAAAAAATGTGCATATCTCAAGGCCTTTATGGTTGTGTCTTTAGATGTATTGGTGCACATACATATGACAGGGTGTTGTTGGAAGTATGGTTGCCAATAAATCCGATGGTGCGTCACCATATATATGTGACCCATATGTCCAACAATGTGTTGTTAGATGTAAGTGCACCCATCCATCCCACAGCGCAACCACAAAAGCCTTCAAATATGCACATTTCTTGCATTATGCATATCCCTCACCACAATTATATGTTTGGTGGCTATTGAAACTCTAGATATAACTTCTCTCAACTAAGATACCTCATGAATGTTTCTACCATTACCATGACAACCAAACATGTCATCCTACACATTGGTTTATCTCTCCCTTTAGTACTTATTACAATTTTAGAAAATCTATGTTAAATTGCTTTTGTTTATTTTATTTTATTATTAGTCTACCCATGATTAGTGTAGGGTTTGAGTGTCTTCCAATATGCTCTTTGTTTCACACCCAAAGTCATTATCCCCTAGTGGTAGTATTGCCTAATCGCTAATTGTGTCGTTGACAATCTCATTTACTATTATTATTTTTACGTCAACAATCTCATTTATTATTATTATGTCTATGCCCCTGCTATGCAGGGACATATATGAATCGCACAGAGCGATTTCTCTATTCGTACAAGAGCTTAGTTTTTTTAAACATGTTGAACAATATTGCAAGAATTTAAAAGATTTTTAAACATCGTTTTTCCAGACGTTTGATTGGAGGGTAGAAGGGCGATGTTTGCATCATGAACTATGCCCTAGGCATGGGCGTCGCAGTGCTAGTAAGCAACCTAGCATATGATGGCATGCAAAGGGTTGATTTTGTCGGTTGTGATAAATGAGACTGGCTGGAGCATTGAAAGCCCACATAATTATGAGGAGGCTAGGTGTCCAGTGTGAGGTGGATGCAAGAAATAAGAATTTAATGGTTGTTGGAGTGAACCTTGCTTTAAAACGTGGGGCTTATTGATGGCATGTACCCTGAGACGACTCTGTCACATTTGGACTTCACACCACAAACATTATAGAGAGTCTTAGACCTCGAGGGTTCAACTTTGCGTTGAGGGGTTTTCTAAACATGGCAATGGCTTGTTGTGGGACTTCTTGTGCTTCTTTACTAGTCGACTACATGGAAAAATAATCCAACGTATTACTGAAGTGATTCAAGTTACATTGTGTTACATCTTGGAGGCCACAAATTATTCAATTTCTCAAGTTTCTCATCTTCTTTCGAGCTTCCAATGGATTTAAGGGTACGATGTGATTATATACTCCCCTATCATTTATTATCAAGCACAAATTTTGCACACGGTTGCATGCTTCTAACCATTAGTGTTCTCTTAATTTCAACAGGTGGGTAGTTGACTTGGTGAGTTCTCTGCTGAAGCATGGTATGCGTAGAGTTTGAATGAGAATTTATTGTATCTTTTTCCTTTGCTTATTTTATTGAATTTGATGTTATGTATATAACCTCGACAACATGTCCAAAAGGGGCAGTCCTTGCATAAGGCTCATCGTAAAAAATGGGTTGCAATGTACAGGATCAAATGTGGCGTGCATGGTTCTGAGAAGAACATTATAAAGGAAATGTGTTTAAGGTTGCGATATTTGTCTAATTATTTCAGGATTTTTTCATTGTTTTCAATTCATAATTTATAGCAAAAAAATGGCCAGAGAATTTGTAGCCCCAATAGGGTCTAGGGTTGTAGACTTCGAGGCACACATTACGACTTCTATTATCATAACTTGTGTCATGGCTACCAGCAGTGGGTATCATGATGTGTTTGGCTACAACTTAGGAATCTTTGGTAAGCTTTAGAAGCTTTAATGTTGGCAGTGCATGTACAAATTTACCTAAAACCATTTTTTCTATTGTTTTGTCATGAAAATTTTATTTGTTATGTGCAGAAATTTGAAATATTGTTTCTTTCATTGTTATTTAGTGCTTTGAAGGGCACGGTTGGATCTAATGTTGATCTTTTTTAGTTTTTATTCAACAATTATTGCATTGTATTGCTTTCTTCTGCTTTTTTTAAGGTCAAATTATTTGGATCCAATTGATCTAGAAATGGAAGAACTTTCTAATAGATTTCTTATGCACCTCAAGCAAGTTCAGTGAATGTTCTGTAAAAATTGTACAAAACAATACTTATATTTCTCGTCTGAATTTATTGGATTTTAGGCATCAGAGAGAAATATACCGTGCTATGGATTTTCACTCTATAATCCGTTCACAATTTATATGAGACATTGGCATAATCCTTACTATTTTCATACAGTTTTGTAAATTGGATATCTTAACAGAATTTTAAGAGCTCCACAAGTCCTCATTGCTCTTTGATGCTATTTGAATTTGTTTGGCTCTTTATACCTTTGAAACTTAATGTTTCTTGGAATAATTTTCCTCTAATCATTAAAATATATATTTAGTCGTGTTATAATTAGCTTCTTAATTGTTTAACTCGTGTGTGCATGTGACATGAATTTATCACTGTCGTAAATAGTTGCTCTTCATGGAAATTTTCAAGATTAGTAATTTATATCTATTCAAGATGTGACAATTGATTATTCTAATGCATAGGCAGGGTCATTGGCATTGACAACTTATTCAAGAAATTCATCCTCACAATCACGTGCAAGGAGCATGGGGCAAAGCAAAATACATACTGCAAGTGTGACAATCAAAGATTACAACTCTTTACTTCATCTTTGTATCTAGCCACCCTGGTAGCAACATTTTTTGCGTCATAAACCCCCTAGAATATTTCGTCGGAGACCCCACTAATATTTACTACTTCAGGCTCACATTTATTCATGAAGATTTCGAGTCACTATTATATAGATTTATTATACTTAAGTTTAAAATTCCTGTTTCTTGGTCTATTTTTTAGAGTTATTTGTTTTGTTTTTTTTACTCAAAATTATTTATTTATTTGTTTTATTTTTTCTAAAAACTAAATATACAATTGTAGAAATATTGTCAAAAATATTGTCATATCAATGTATTAGTATAATTTTCCCACAAAATTTTTTAACTTTGGGTGATCAAAAGTTGATTGGTAATCAAAGACCAACCCATAAACTTTAAAAATGGTGAAGATTTAATGCTGAATCAACAACGGTACCGTAAACGGAACTCTGATGCCAATATAATTAACAACAATTCATTTATGGAAAAATACATACTTAAAAAAGACATTAAGATATCAATATTTAAATATACCATTGATCTATGTTTGTTACACAGATATACGACTGGCATTAAAATGCATCGATATGTTCATAAGTGAACTTTTATATAGATCAATGAAGGTGTCATATAACTATATATGTAAATTCTATTTATCGCGCACCAATAAAATTGATGGAAAGAACACCATTCTATGCATAGTCTGCTCATGCAAACCATAAAAATAAGAATTTTCCCAATGAAATCCATTCTAGAAGAATCGCAACTCATCATCTACTAACCATGCATTCACAGATCATACCATAAACTATAATTCTACATGTAAAAATTACACCAAGGCAGAAGAACGCATGGTCGAGAAAATCAAGTTTTGTAACATGGGCTCTAACCTTGAGTCTCATGTACCATGTTACTGAGGTACAGCTAGATTATTGTCACAACAGTTGCATCATCGAAATTCTACAGCCACTTACAGAGTGATTTGTGCAATTAGAACCAGAGCCGTCAAATGTTGATCATCAATATATACAATGCACAAAGCCAAAGCTTTGAGGACAAAACAAAGGAGAAAACACTGAAATACATAAATTAGGCAGCTCTTCTGCTGCAAATTTACAGGGAAGATAGTTTACACCTGTCAAATCATATGGCACAACCTAGAGTGTTTGCAAATAAAGAAATACATCCATTGATCCATTGACAAGGCCTGTCTTATGAATCTAACGTTTAATGATCTGGATCAAAAAAATTATGGTAACAAAGGGATTATAATCCAAGTGGAAAGCATCTGGACTGAGATTTACTATGATACTTCTTTGCTTGATTGTTCAACATTTACATTGACAATATTTGACCTTTCTCGATGTATTCAACCCAATAATGTGGTAGATATCTTGGAAATGAAACCTCGTACAGACGTATTTACATGGTCAGGAGTAGATGTTAATCTTGTGTCTGCTTTCTACTGAACATGGCATAGAACATATTGCCTTCCGATGCCATGTCAAGCTTCGTAACTAATATGCTGAAGAAGCATTCTGTACATTCTGTTCTGCATGGAGTTTTCTCCATAAAGACTGTTCTAAGCATTTCTCATCAAAATATAGCAGTGCAGCCAAGTTTCAAGTGTGAGGAATAGTGAGACAGATATCTCAATCACATTTCAAAGCTCGTGCAACACTCCAAGTGGGCATAGCTGAATCTGGGTCCGTGTTATGGGTCTTTTGGTTATAGTCATTGCTAGACATATTCTTGCAAATTGCAACCATGAACTCTTCATTTTCGATAGTATATAGGTACATAGCTTGCTCATCCTGAAATACAACCAAAATAATCAGAACTGGCACAATACAGAATAATTTAAGAGTTTATTTAAGATTTATTGCTTAGACATAGAACTTGCATTCTGAACAGGAATGGTAGTATTTGTGAATAACAACTCCATTTGGGAGGATTCAAATACTGCCTAAACAGTGATGCCTTTATGGCCTAGTTCAAATGCTTTCGCAAACAAAAAGCACCCATTACTGTTGCATATCCATCAGAACAAAAGCATCCAACTGCTGCAGCTTGAGAATATGAATTATATAGTTGGATAAGGGTAAGATGGATTTTTTGGAATACTTTAAAGGTATTTACACATGTATCAGTGTATTGATATTTTGTATAAACCTTTTATTTCCACCTAACATAGAAACATGAAGAACTGATTAACAACTTGAAACTTGAATTTTTTAAAAAGTGAACAGTCAATCATGGAAACAAACCGTTTACTGCTAATGATAAAGACTAGGTTGATTCTTGTCTGCCCAAGTGCATTATAAAAAACATGGAAGCACATAATCCCTCAATAACCGGCACACTTTGATGAGAAAAACATACCTCAGGCCAAGTACAGAATTCATCTGGAAACACTTGCAACAATTCTGCTGCACTCTGCCCAGAACAATATGCACACACCTTTGCACTGTCATCTACAAGGGTAATAGTAAAGCCAAAGCTAGAATGAACTTCCCCATCACAACCACGGAGACAGAAACTACACATGAATAAGCCATTTTGTTCTTGATTCACAGAATGCCCACAATGTGAATGTAATAATTCTATGCTTAACTGGTGAAGCTCAACACTTCCAATGAGAACCCTGCAAACCTGTGCTAAAATGAGTGTTAGAGTCATCCTAAATAAAAAGGAGGTAATTACTTTTCTATGATTCGAATTCTCTTTAAAAAAATGGTACAAATGCATTCTAATTTAACAAAAAGCTTTGTAATCACTTGAACAAACAACATAAGAAGCATCTTGGTTCTTATAAGTTGAATTCCAGTTTTGTGCTTGTAGAATTTTAAATATGAACATGGAGACTCATGTACTGTGGGTATGTGGCAAGAGAGAGAATTGAATAAAACAAATATATTATGTGACTGAGTATGAAATGAATATTTAGAATTTACTCATATGACAGTCATAAACTAAAGATTATGAATGTAGAATTGTACAATCGATGAGGATGTTCTATAATGGAAGCATATCGGCCTTAGATGCGAAAGGATTCCAAGTTGCATTCGTTGATGGCCAATTACTCATGTGGCCAAAGTAAGACTTTTGATGCTGCAGTAGCAATTGGAGAGCAAGAGGGAGGTTTGTACAAATTGAAAGGCCAACCAGAACAAGTGTTGGTTCATGTGGCCAAGAGGTAAGGCTTTTTGATGCTGCAGTAGTAATTGGAGAGCAAGAGGGAGGTTTGTACAAATTCAAAGGTCAACCAGAACAAGTGTTGGTTCATGCCACCATGGAACCATGTGAACTATGGCACAGAAAGCTTGCACATATACATTACAAGGCTTTACCGATCATAAGCAAAGTGGTGACAGGTTTGCCTGAGATTCAGACAAAACATGAAGGCATGTGCAAAGGATGTACACAAAGGAAGAATGTGAAGAAACAATTTCCAAGAAGTGACAGCAAACTTGCAAAGCAAAGGAGATCTTGGAGATTGTACACTCAGATGTTGTGGACCCATGTCATCCAACTCACTAAGCGGGTATGCATATTATGTTTCTTTTATAGATGATTATTCCCGCAAAACTTGGATTTACTTTTTGAAAACAAAAGATAAAGTGTTCAGTAAATTCAAAGAAATTAAAGCTCTTGTAGAGAATCATATTGAAAAGAAAATAAAGACTTTGAGATAAGATAATGGTGGTGAGTTTACTTCATAAAGTTTGAAAACTTTATGTAAAGAATCGGGGATTAAGAGGGAGATGAGCACTCCCTACCAGTGTAGTCAGACTCGTTGAATACTCGCGAGTCTTGCCAGGTCTTGCCAAGCGACCACAAAGACAAGTACTCGTGACATACTCGCAGAGTAACCTCACCACTCGCCGAACTCGTTATTTACTCGTAGCATTTACTCGACAAATACTCGGTTGGCTTGGCAACAAGGAAGGTCTTTTATCATTTGCATGTGTCCTTGTTTGATAGAAGACATAAAAGAGGAAGCCAAATTGATCATTGACTTTATCCAAAGTTTATACTTAGGAAAAATGCATTATGTGATCTAATTTTAATTTGACTAATGGAGGCACTTTTATAAAGTTTAAGTGAAAAATAATAGTGATGGCTAATCTAATCTTGACCATTGATCTCACCGGAAGATCTCATCCATTGATCCATAGTGAGAGTTAGGGTTTTCGTTTGGCCATTGAGTTAAAAGTAGATTGATTTGGTGGAGAGGACACACACATAGTTGCTTTGAAGAACATTATTAGAGAGAGATTTCTTGCTCATAGCTTTCAGCCAGAGAGTGAAGATTAAAGTTTGGAGGAGAATTTTGCAAAGGCTGAGACTAAAGAAAATCTATCCGAAGATTGATAGGGCAACACAAGAAAATCGCAGAGGTCGTACAGGCACACGCAGAGGGGTCGTACAAGATTACGCAGAGGCCGTACATAGTGATGTAGGGGGTCGTACAATCAAACACAGAGCAATCGTACGCTGACGGATGACGTAGGCAGTCGTACGCTAACACAGAGGGTTGTAAGCTGACATAGGGGGTCGTACACACTGACGCAGGGGCCATACATGCTGACGCAGGGGCCGTACATGCTGACACGTGGGCAGTATGATCTTGTTGAGGTTTCTCAGTGAGTTTCGGTTGTACGATTTTTCCAAGTTGGGTAAAATCGACTTCTGGATTGTATTGTTCTATATCTTGCTAATAAAAATGTCCTCTCAGATTGCTGCACCAATTTTCCCATCTTGGGTTTTTCCAAGGGTTTTCATACCCAAAAATATTGGTGTCTCTATGATGTGATTGTTGTACTATTTTTCTCAGTATTTATTTTCCGTTGCATTATTTGTGAAGAAATCCATTTGTGGTTAACAGTTATTAATTTGGGGTTTGAATAAAAAAAAATATACTATGTAACTTGAGAGTGGGTTTTAAGGAAATTTACATGGTATCAGAGCGCTCTTTTGAGTAGATCTGAGATAAAGTAGCAGTATTGAATAGATCGGGGGAAGATCTATTGAAGGCACAAACCTAAGGTTTCATATCTAGGGTTTGACAGATACACTACATTATGGTCGTACAGTTGAGAGTAAATGATAGATTCCAGGGGACTCAGAACTTTCCTACATGCAAAGAGAGGATCATGAGGATCCTAGATGTTAGTGATGCAGAGGAGCACATTGACTCTAAGAAGGATGCGCCCACAAATCCGATAGAGTTGGCTAAATGGAAGAAGGTGGATTCTAGGGCAATGTTCATTATCTTGGATGGGGTGAAGGATCACATAGTTCCTCACCTTTCCGAGAAGAAAACCGCATTAGACATGTGGACAGTGTTGTCCGCCGATTGCACACCAGCAGCAGAAATCTTTCGAAAGCTGTCTCCTCACTTAGGAAAGTGGGAGAGGTGTGACCTTGGGGGCAAGCACATAGCTAGGTACTATCACCTACTCCTAGCTCCTCTGTTTAGGCTAACTCCTAACGAAGCCAAGGGGGGTAGTCCCTACAAAAGAGTTTCTATGGCTCTTAAGTTGTTAAAGTGTTTTGATTAGTTGCGGATGCGGAGCACAGAGCTAGGTACTATCACCTACTCCTAGCTCCTCTGTTTAGGCTAACTCCTAACGAAGCCAAGGGGGGTAGTCCCTACAAAAGAGTTTCTATGGCTCTTAAGTTGTTAAAGTGTTTTGATTAGTTGCGGATGCGGATGGGTGTTGTTTATGAGTTATTATGATTTGAAGTGTTTGTTTATTATGAATATGACACTAAATTAAAAGCAATCCACGTTGCTAACAAGAGATTACAAAGATAAGCAAAAATTCTAGACTTTACTTAAGCATTCAGATATAATCAGCAAAAATAAACCATAGACAGTTGATCAAGATAGAAGATTACTCAATTATAACGAAGGACCAGTGCCTTATGGAGTCAAATAAATGCGTGAAATAAAGTCTAGGAATTAACCTAGTGAATATTAGGTTTTGCAAGTGCTCTTGGTAGATTTGAAGAATTTTAAAGAATGCTCTTGATTAGGGTGTCAACGAAGGTTTATCAAAGTCGGGAGACTCTTCTAAATTTCCTCCGTTTAAGACATGTTGGGCTCGCCCAGTATCCCAGGCCAATATTGTCAAGTGACCAGCTAGCCGAGACTCTATGACAGCGGGAGGTTCCGGCGCCTCTACTAGGAAGTACTTTGGAAGAATCCCTACAACGCTGGTGCGTTGGTTACGGGGTGTTAAGTATTATTAGGTTACTCTTGCAGGGTACTCCGATCTGAGATCAGTCAGAGCATACTCCAGCAAGGAGGGAAGGAATTAATTAATTAAAGGGGTGTGTGTTGCAAGTTTTATTAAATTAATTAATTAGGACTCTTCGACAGAGAGCGCTCTTGACCCCGTCTTATGACAGTGGTTCAAGAGACTTATCTAATCTAAGATGCCTAATGCAAGGATATGTAGTTCTATGAATGCTCTCCGATAGAGAGTGCTCTTGACTTGTGTTACTGCAAGTTCAAGAGTCTTACTTAATTTGTTAAACTTGAAAAAGACATAGAACATAAAAAATCTAACTACCCAAGAGTCTCTTTCAGGCTTTTTAGGGCCCTAATCGGGAAAGCAAGGGGGTAAATATACAGTAAGAACTTATTCAATATTTAATCAAACAGTCAAATCAATACTTTTACTTCATTTTCAAAACATAATAAATTAATCAAAACATGAACTATTTGATTATGATTATGCAACTTATCCTACCCTATCCTATCATTAGCAATTTAAACCAAAAATGAAAAGCATGACAATGAGACGATACAGGCTTCCCCCAAATGGGGGAAGAAGGGTGTGGGAGCCGTAATCCCACTCGCTTTTTTATTAATTTTTACAATTTTGATGGCTTTTATTTCTTTCCTTTGCCTTGGAAGAACATGGAGAGAAAGGGATAGAGAGAAGAGGGAAGATTTGTCTTTTTTGTTCTTGCTTGCTTCCTTGCTTGCTTAAGGCCCTTTGGGCTTTTCTCGATTCTTCCTGCAAATAAGAGCTTTAAACAATTCAAACGTTATGTATTACTCAAAAATTTAAAGACAAACTACAAACTAAATTCTCAAAAAAGAGGGTAAAAACCAGCGGTGAAAGAAAAGGAAAGAGAGAGGAGAAAAACCAAGAAAAGGTGAAAAAGAGGGCTGTCCAAAGGCAAAAAGAGGGCTGTAAAACAGTAAAAAAAAGGGCAGTGAACAATCAAAAGAGGGCTGTCCACAAGGAGGAAAAAGAGGGCTGTAAAACAGTAAAAAGAAGGGCAGCGAATAGTCAAAAGAGGGCTGTCCACAAGGAGGAAAAAAAAGGCT
>LPNX011040737.1:637468-648136 GCA_001517045.1 Pseudotsuga menziesii | reverse complement strand
GAGATCACCTCATACAACACATCCACCAATGAAGAGACAATCCTGTAGACCTCCAAAGTCGAAAAGCTTTATTCAATAATATAATGATTACAATTTTTGCATAGCTTCTATGCCCAAAAGTCCATCATAATAGAGCTGAAAGAGCCTCTTTTTAACAAATGAGAGAGTGCTAAAACTCTAAAACCAAAAAACCAACCCTAACCATCTTAGCCACCTAACAAAGAGCCCAGACCTAAACCGGAGAACCGGGAGTGAGGGGAGGCCTCCACCTAGGCAAGGCGCCCCCACTCCAAACCTGTGCACTGAAAACAAGCCATGGATGAGGCCACATGTGTGATTCTGGATGTAGGTAAGCTCATCCTTTAGGTCTGGCATGAACCTGAGCTAGGTTTGGGAAGCCCACTGATGGTGTAAGCTTTAGTCTTTACCTCGATCAAATCACCGGACCAATGAGAGCTCTCCATCTCATCTTTAGCTAAAGATGACATGTCTGATAACTGATAATAAATTAATTGCTCTCTTAATGATGACTGAAGCTGAGTTATGATAACTCCAATCATCATAAGTGTTCCATGAGATGTCATTTAGCCTTTTATTTTATTAAATTTGGATTAATTTGGAGAGTTTTAGTTTTCTCCAAAATAATCATTTTTTTTTAATAAAAATCATTTTTTAATAAAAATCATTTTTTTACTAAAAATCATTTTTTACTCAAAACTGACTTTTTTGAGTAAAAAGGCATTATGTGTCCGATTGCTGATCTGAAAGTTGGTTTTGACTGGCTGGCTGATCAAGAATGATTTTTGGCTTAAGGTTAGAGCCTTCAATCACTGAATTCTGAGTCTGGATCATGAACGGGGTTTTTCCATTTAATTTATGGAAAAATTAACCCAAAAAACTTAGGAAAATTAATTGAAAATTAAAAAATAATTTTTCATTGTTCGAAAAAGATTTTTTCGAATTTTTTCTATGTGTCCAGATGACTTAGGACATGACCATGATCTATCTAAATAATGTCTAGTAGGCTTATAACACTTAGTTGGGCTCTAATAACCCCCCAAGGCCCAGAATTCAACATCGGGCATTCCAGCTTTGGAGGAAGCGGGAGAAAACCTCGTCAATTATACTCGACTGAAGGCAAAGCATAATTGTCAGGGGCAAAAAACTCCCTGGAATACCCTATTTGCGATTCTACGTCTTAGGAGACCGAACCACTCAAAAATATCCTACTAGCACATTTTATTACAAACTCCACGGGGCCATGGTCAAAATTATTCAAATATAAAAGTGACTAGCCAATATTGGCTAGACAAGCAGACGGATCAACTGATACACTGGAATCAGAATTTGAACAAGTCTGCCAATCGGCAGCTCCTCAGGTAACCCAACTTATGGTACAAAAAGTTGGATAACAGACAGCTTTGGAAAGCCTTTACCAGAGTAAGAACGAGAACCGAAAGATGGTGCTACAGGAGAGGCTGCGAAGCACCAAGATGGACAAGGGTGAAGGAGTGGTGCCTTATCTCACAAGGCTCACATAGACCAAGGCTGAACTTGGAGCAGTGAGCTCTAAGGCTGAAGATAAGAAGCTAGTTCAGAAATCCCTCAATGGCTTTTCTAAGCCATGGGACGTCTTTGTCAAAGGCGTGGTGCTAGGGAGAAGCTCCTTGATTGGCAAAGATTGTGGGATGACTTTGTGCAAAAAGAGACCCATATGGAACAAGGTTCAGGTTCATCTAGCAGTACCCCACAGATCATGGATGAAGGGGCTCTAGCTCTAACAAGCAAGGGCAAGGGCAAGGCAAAGAGAAAGAAGGGTGGTAAGAAGAACATTGACATGTCAAAGGTCAAATGTTTCATCTGCCACAAGGTAGGACACTTTGCCTCCTAGTGCCCAGACAAGAAGAAGAAGAACAATACACAGATGGTAGGTTCTATAGAGGTGGAGGAGTTTAGCAAAAAATTTGATGAGGAGTTTTGTTTGATAGCTTGCATGGCAAGCACCACAGGAAGCAGCTTTCTGGTACATTGACAACGAAGCATCTTGTCATATGATAGGACGAAAAAGGTTCTTCAGAAGCTTGCCGGAGTGTGGAGTAAATTTCCACATTGAGTTGGGAGATGATGCGCGGTATCAGGCATAGGTAGTGTTGCTGCCTAATTCACACCTCGGGTAACGTGGCAGAAATATTCAAGCCACTGGATGCGACCTTGGGAGCAAGCTCGAGCCAAGTATTGTCACCTGATACTCATCTCCTCCATCTAGGCCAACTCCTAGCGAAGCCAAGGAGTGTGGTCCCTATGAAAAGTAAAATCTAAGGCTTTTATTCTATGAAAGCAAAGATTGATTCTAGGAGTTTAAAAATGGAAAGAATTAAAATGTTACCTACCAACTACTGCAAGTAAATTACTCTTAGCAACCTTTTAGAGAAATAAACACATATCATTCAAGACACGTCACAAAATAGACTTATGCAAAAAAGAACTAAATAGACTAGTGCCAAAATGAAGAAAGTGCTTTGCCAATATGGTTGCTAGTGTAGTCTCAGTGAAAGTATTGCAGTGTCTCGGTTGGTAAATTTTAGATTTATTAGATGAGTGATTAAGGGAGTGGGTAAATTCTTGGTCGGTTTTATTAATGCAGTAATTGTTTAGATTATCAGAAAGGACGGGGATTCCTGATATACCACAAAGGTACAGGGAATATGTCTATACTCACTATAAGTGTGGTAGCACACGAGGAAATTTGGGCTGACAGGAGTCACTGGGGGATGTCCAACACTACACCAATAAGGATGTAGCCTGACGGGGCCCTGTGGTCACTTTTCAGTGGTTTTAGTTCCCTCTATACACAACGCAAAACACAACATTAGAATTTTGTTGTTGGGAGATTTAATTAAAAAGATGAAACTAATTACTAATTGCTCAGATCTTTTTCTGATACAACCAACTGATCAGACGAGGCTGCAGTGTAAGTAGAGCATACGAGGATAAGAGCATTGTTAATTTTAAGGATTTTTTAGAACAAAGTTTTGTTGATTAGAAATGAAAGCCCAAGAACCTTTTTCCAGGTTCAGTACTTGGACAAGCCCTTATCCGTGAACAAAGGAATGATTTTCTAGTTAATTCCTACCACGAATCTCTTTCCCCTTTTTGGGGTACTCAAGGGAGCGTGGGGTAAGTATTTCCTTCACTTCAACACCAAATAAAGCATAAATAGAAAAAACCAAATAAATTAACTAAAAATCACAAATCACGAACATTGTGCACCGGCACGGATCCCCCAAAGGGGGATGAGGACTGGGCTCTGATGAGCCTACTAAAAAAAACTTATTAATCTTTACAATTAAAGGTGGATGCCAATGGTCCTTATAGATCTGGATCCAAAGGCTTACAAGTTTTATGATTAAGACAAGATCAAGAATGGTGCTCTGGGATGCCTTTGAAGTTTGAACAACTTAGACACATGATTTTTCAGCAGCACTGCTCCTTGTCCTGGCAATAAAAATGAAAAACCAGCCACCTGTAACGCACCAAATGTGCCAAATAAGGCATTAAGAACATAAATATATTAAGTACTGAAGGATTGGAAATATGCACAAGTACTTAATAAAAACTAGAACTACTTTGAAAATATTACTTTATGCTTCTAGATCTAGATACATGTTTAAACGGATCAGCCTTTAGATATTATTTAAAAAAAACAATACTAATCTACTTAAGCATGTGAGTAACTGTAACCAAGAAAGGTTTAATTTAGAAGTGAAGGAAAGAGAAAAGAGAAGATAACTCCAAGCTTGGGAATCCTTTGAGCCGTGGAGTTTGTTGGTGGAAAGTAGAGGGAATATGCTCCTTGGAAGTGCTCGAAAATTGGAGTCAAACAAGATCAACCAAACGTTCGAGCCTAGATACCTGCATTAATTCATCAATTCTTGCACAAAGACATGGTTAACTACAAAAGAAACCTGGAAAACATGCATTTAAACAAAAATAACAGATATGTCTAGGAGATCTAATGCAACTAATCAGTAAGAAATAATCAAGCAAAAAATTTCTTACCCTACTGAGATTACTTCTCCTTGTAGGCCCACAACAAACCATATAAATACTACAGAAATGAATGATACAGATTATTTCATGAACTATGCAATGTTCATCCACACACTTGAGCCATACACCACATGAGATCTCCAAAGTCTTTCTATTATTCCAAAGAGTATGACAATTACAATACAACACTTGAGCATTCCTTTGGTCCTCTAACCATGAAAAACAATGAACCAGGAGCCTGCTTTAAATAGCAAAAATGACCCAGGGGAGGTGCTACCTACATTGAAGATAGAGTGGGAGTTGATCTAAGTTAAATTGAGTTCATCGAGAGTGGAAATGGAGAGGCAAATGCCACCTCTCCTACCAAACTCCACCAATCATTCATCACATGCCAACACACAACCAACAACTTGCTAATCCATGAGGTTTGGCGTCAAACTTCTTCCACACGCGCGAGTTTATGGAGCCAACTCGAAGCCCTTTAATTAAATGATGTACAACATTATATTATACATACCCAAAGTTTTTTTTTAATACTCATCACACGGGAGTCCACCTTTCAAGCTATCGCAACTTTGGCTTGGTGTTAGCGTGAAGCTTATGTGGAGTTGACCTCATCTCACATTTTAAACATTCGCTACCACTACCAACTCACTCCCTTGTTTCATATAATATAATATATCAAAACTAAAACATGACTTATCCAAAGTTTTTTAAACTCTTATGAAGAGGGGTCCACCCCCTATACCACTTGCTAGCTTGTTGGTGTTGGCGCTTACTCTAGTGGTTGACGTCATCCTCTAACTTAAACCATTCACTGCCTCTTAATTTAACCAAAGTTTAAGTGCATTAAAGCTTTGAAGAAAGTCGCACGACATGGGGGGACCATTTCCATGTCATTTCCACACTTAAGAAATTGATTTTTGACTTTTTAAAAAATTGACTTTAGTGCCAAAAAGTTGCACCTTTAGCATTAAAATGCCAATTTGATGCTCCATTAGCTGAATAATGCTCCACAAGATGTTTTAGCTGCCTAAAACATATGAAAAGTGGACTCTGGGGTAATGAAGATGCTCTGAGTGTGAAAACAAGCATCCCCACACAAAAAACAGACTCTAGACCCATCTTTTATTGCATTTTGGAGTTTGTCAATTAAAGCATTAAAAATTGGCTTAAAAACAGGATTAATATATATATATATATATATATATATATATGGGAAACAAACGAAACTCTAGGGGGACCTAGTACATGTCCATACGACTCAATTTGAATGCCTAGCATGTTTATAAACACTGACATGGAGGCTCTAATAACCTCCTAAGGCCTAACCACCAAGACGACTACCCCAACTTTGGAGGTGTGAGTGAAAAACTCATAAATTATTAGTCTTTTGTTCAACAACCAATAATTACCGAGGGAAAAAACACTATGGGCTAGTTGGCTTCATGCCTAAGTCTAGGAAGACGAGCATTTTATAAAAATTGACCATGCTAGCACATTTTTTACAATTTCTCCAAGGGGGTATGAACATGTGTTACAAATTTTTTTGAACAGACTCCCAAAAAAAACCTGGTGGACTTCTGAACTCTGAAGAATGAACAAGTATACTTGTTCTACTTCGCCAGCTCGCTTGAAAAATCCACCAAGTACAACTTAGGTGGGAACAGGTAGTTGGTATTGTTTCGTTTCAGAGGGAGTCTGGCAAACCCCTCAGTTTTGTTGATGTATTATATGTTCTGGGGTTGACAAAGAACCTCATATTCGTTTCCACCCTAGAGGACAAGGGTTTTCAGGTGAAGTTTCAAGATAGGAAAGCTTATATCAGTCCAAAGGGGTCAGATAGGAGTTTGGATCGGGTGATTGAGATCTGGAGCGGGAAGGTGTACAGACTACACTTCGAGTCTGTGAAGGCTTTGGTCAACAACATCAACAATCAAAGTGAGTTGTGGCAAAGGAGGATGGAACACTTACATCATGGAGCATTGAAGCCTTTCAGATAGGCAGTTACTAGAGGTCCTCCGATACAGGAAGAAAAGCATAACCATTGCAAGGGTTGTGCGTTGGGGAAGAACATCAGGAGGCCTTTCCCACAGAGTGGGCACAAGACTAAGGGGACCTTGAACTTGGTGCATTCGGATGTTTACGAACCCATGAGTGTCCAATCTTTCAGTGGCTACAGTTATTGCGTCACATTCGTTGATGACTATTCCAGGGAGACCTGGATCTATTTCCTGATGGCCAAGTCAGAGGTCTTCAAGCGGTTTCAGGAGTTGAAGACTCTTGTGGAAAACGAGACAAGGAGGAAGATTCGGGTATTGAGGATGGACAATGGGGGTGAGTACACCTCCAAGGAGTTCTTAGAGTTTTGTTCATCGAAGGAGATAAAAAAGGAGCATATAGTTCCTCATACCCCGCAGCAGAATGGAGTGACGGAGAGGAAGAACAAGACATTGGTAGGAGTATCCAAGGCCATGCTATTTGATTAGGGATTTCCACTATTCCTATGGGCCGAGGCATATAGGACCATAGTCTACATTCAAAACATGTGTCCCCACATAGCTTTGGGGAGGAAGACACTTGAGGAGGTCTTCACGGGCACTAGGCCAGATGTGAGTCATCTACGCATATTTGGGAGTGTCTGCTATTGTCACATCCATGCTGACACTAGGAAGAAGTTGGACCCTTCTGGTGAGAAGGGGCTAATAGTTGGTTATAGCGAGACATCTAAAGCATACAGGGTATATATTCTGCTTCGCAAGAGGATCAATGTGAGCAAGGATGTCAAGTTTGATGAGGACAGAGCCTTATGAAGATCTACGGACTTACTAACATAGGAGTAGCCAGCACAAGACTCAGGAGACAAGCTGGAGGAGCCACAGATACAAGTACAGACACATGACACAGGTTCTGGTAGTCAAATGAAGTCGGGTGGATGAGCAACAACAACAAGAGGATATTCAGCAGGAGCAGCAGGTAGACACTAGGCCACGACCTAACTGGTTCAGGTCCACTGTTCAAGATTCTAGGTAGGTGACTCTTCCACAGAGCTCCATGAGGCAGAGCAAACCACCAGATAAACTTAGCTATATGGCACTGATGACGGAGTTGATTAACTCCGAGACTTCCAATTTCGAGGAAGCTACACAACATGATGTGTGGAAAGTGTGGGAGGTTGTGCCGAGATTGGAGGCCAAAAGGAAAACGGGTGGTTGGATCCAGGTGGATCTATAAGGTAAAGCATGCAGCTGATGGAAGCGTGGAGAAGTACAAGACATGCTTCGTGGAAAAGGGGTAATCACAGAAGGGAGGTATTGACTATGAGGAGACCTTTTCCCCTGTCGCCAGATATTCTTCTATTCTGATTATTCTCTCATTAGC
This sequence comes from Pseudotsuga menziesii, assembly GCA_001517045.1. Classification (NCBI taxonomy): domain Eukaryota; kingdom Viridiplantae; phylum Streptophyta; class Pinopsida; order Pinales; family Pinaceae; genus Pseudotsuga; species Pseudotsuga menziesii. The sequence continues at coordinate 640,705 of LPNX011040737.1, read as the reverse complement.
AACAGAGATGGGTAGGCGCGTTCATTAGATGGACATGGAGATTGCCTTCCTCAACGGAGTTATAGAGGAGGACGTATTTATTGAGCAGCCCGAGCGGTTCAAGGTGGAGAACAGGGATTCGCATGTATGCAGGTTGCAGAGAGCTCTTTATGGGCTCAAGCAGGCACCTCAGGCATGGTACTCGAGGATCAACAACTATCTACAAGAGATGGGATTCCAACGGAGTGAGGCTAACCACAACCTGTACTTCTTGTCAAGTGAGGTACCTCTCATACTGGTTTTGTATGTAGATGATCTCTTTCTTACAGGAGATGAGAGGCTGATTTACGACTACAAGTCCAACCTTGCAGTTGAGTTTGAGATGAAAGTCCTTGGGTTGATGCATTACTTCCTATGTCTGCAGGTTTGGCAGAGAGATGGGTGCTTGTTCATTGGTCAGGGGAAGTATACGGTAGAGATCTTGAGGAGATTCAGGATGGAGCACTGTAGACCCATGTCTACACCTCTAGTTACCAACTAGAGGAACACTGATGCATCAAATTCAGAGGAGTTTAATCCTACATTGTATCGCCAGCTTATTGGGTCACTCATATATCTGATCAACACACGACCAGACATTAGCTTTATAGTCAACTCTTTGAGTAAATTCATGGTGGACCCTCGGAGAGTACATTGGACAGCTACAAAGCATGAGCTTCGCTACATCAGAGGCACAGTGGAGTATGGATTGGTTTATGAGCGCAGTGTGAATATACCATTAGCAGGCTTCACAGATGCTGACTAGGAAGGATGTGTAGAATACAGGAAGAGCACTTCAAGTTGTTGCTTCAGCATTGGGTCAAGGATTGTCTCTGGTTCAATAAGAAGCAGAAGTCAGTTGCATTGAGCTCGGCAAAGGCCGAGTACATGGAAGCTAATTTGGTTGCATGTTAAGGGATGTGGCTGAGAAAGTTGCTTTCAAGGTTATTCGAGTGTGAGTTGGAGGCTACAGTTGTTTGTTGTGACAATCAGAGTGGCACCAGGCTATCTGAGAATCTAGTGTTTCATGACCAAAACAAGCATATAGACATCAAGTATCACTTCCTGACAGACTATGTACAAAAAGGAACCATTCTGTTGGAGTACATTCAGACATATGAGCAGGTGGCGGACATATTCACCAAGGCACTTTGCAGGCACGGTTTTGTGAAGTTCAGAGACAAGTTGGGATTGCTACCGAATCCTTTCCTCATTGAGAGGGAGTGTTAGAAAGTGGCAACAAGGAAGGTCTTTTATCATTTGCATGTGTCCATGCTTGATAGAAGACATAAAACAAGAAGCCATTTTGATCATTGCCTTTATACAAAGTTTATACTTAGGAAAAGTGCATTATGTGATTTAATTTTAATTTGACTTAATGGAGGCACTTTTATAAAGTTCAGGTGCAAAATAATTTAAGTAATGGCGAGTCTAATCTTGGCCATTGAACTCATAGGAGGATCTCATCCACCGATCCATAGTGAGAGTTAGGGTTTTCGCTTGGCCATTGAGTTAAAAGGAGATTGATTTGGTGGAGAGGACACACACAGTTGCTTTGACACACATTGTCAGAGAGAGATTTCTTGCTCATAGCTTTCAGCTAGAGAGGAGAAAGAAATTTTGTAGGAGAATTTTGCAAAGGGTGAGACTAAATAAAATCTATCCGAAGATTGACAAGGCAACACAGGAAAATCGCAGAGGTCATACAGGCACACACAGAGGGGTCGTACAAACTTACGTAGAAGCCGCACACAATGATGCAGGGGGTTCCTACCTAAGCTGCGGGGTATTGCTCCTCCCCCTAACGAATTGCTCCTGATTCGCGCTCTGGGAGGAATCGATGAGGAATCGCGATTCCTCCCGGGAGCGTTTTTTGGAATCGCGATTCCCTAAAAAAAAATCACTCGCTGACTTTTTCGGAATCGCTGAGTGAGCGATTCGGGAGCGACGCTCCCAGAGCGATTTCGGAGCTCTCCCAGGACGATTCCGAAGGGAAAAAAACATTCCTGAAATCGCTCCCTGAGCTATTCCACATCATGAATTTTTTATTTTTATTTTTTTTTGCAAAAAAAAAAAAATTGATGGTTGCCTAGGGTTTAATTATTGTTTATAAACACTATTGGCCTCCATTTGGACTCATTTGCTTCTTTTCATTTTTCTTGCTAGGGCTTTGAGTGGCTTTGCTAGTTGTTTGAGAACAAATTTGTAGGAACTTGGAAGGGAGATTGGAGGGGAGATTGAAAGTTTCTATTTGTAAGAGCTTGGAAGGAAGATTGAAGGCTTCCATAGAGACATTCAACCATCCTTGAAGAGCTACAGAGCTAGGCTCTAAAAACCCAATCTTTGTTTGTTTTTGAAAAAAAATATTTCACTATGTTAAAATTTAAATCTTGTATGTGTTTTTTTCCTACCCTTTCCAATTTCTTCTTCTCCATCATTCTATTGTAGGCAAGAAGTGATTCTCATATTGAATCAACAAGCATGATGGGTATCTGGTTTTTGTCGTTGGTTCCGATTCTTCTCATGATGGTGGTGGTGGGAAGTAGATTTGGTGGTGGCAGTGATGAGGATGAAGAGATAGGGAACCGCACATACCATGGAGAGGAGGAGGAAGAGGGAGAGGAGGAGGAGGAGGAGGAGGAGATTGAGAGTGACGAGGGGCCAAAAAATGACACAACACCTTTGTGGAAGTATGTGGCAAGGCTTGGGGCAGGGAGAGGGGGTGGAGCCACAAAGTTTATATGCCTTCATTGTAATAAAACTTACACAGGTTCATATACCCGTGTGAGAAAGCATTTTTGTGGGATTATGCCATGTGATCAAGGTAAGGCTACTGGAGTCAAAACATGTGACAAAGTGTCAGGTAAAGAAAGAAACAAATACAAGATGTCAGAAGAGGCCGCCCAAAACAATTCCAAGAGATCAAGGGTTGAACTTGAATCCCCACAGAGAATGTAGAGTGGTGGATCTAGATCATCATCCACCCATGCTAGTGGATTCTCGCCTAGGCGAAAAACATTATCAGATTTCCTTGATCTCGGTTGTAGAGATGATGTGGATTCAAAAGTTTACAGGTTTCTCTATGCATGTGGTGTGCCACTCAATGTTCTTCGCTCACCCTATTGGCATGGAATGGTACAAGCCATCAATGGTGCCCCTAAAGGATATAGGAGCCCTGGGTATGACAGCTAGAACCGTAGGACTTGATGGGGAAATTGC
>LPNX011040737.1:618818-629360 GCA_001517045.1 Pseudotsuga menziesii | reverse complement strand
CTCATCAGGGTGTGAGCGCAATTGGAGTGTCTTTGAGAAGATACACTCCAAGAAGCGCAGAAGGTTAGAATTTTCAATTTAGAAATGTTAAAGTTTAAAATTAAATTTATAATCTTTGCTTCTTTATAATTTTATTAATTTTAAATATAATTTATTACAATTTTGATTTTGAATTTGTCATCATTTATCACCCCCTAACTATGGATCTCATACTAATTCAGGTTACTTTCTCAGCGCCTTAATGACATGGTTTATGTCTACTACAATCTAAGGTTGCAGGTGAAACAAATTGAGAAAGTGCCCAATTCATATGCCATTTCATTGGATGACATTGACACTACCAACAAATGGAGGGTGGAGACGGAGGATCCTGTGATGGACGAGGCACCTGAATGGTTGGAGGAAGAGGAGGAGGATGATGCAGATCCGTCGGAGGAGGAGGGGGAAGAGGGGGATGTTGATGTTCCACTTCCAGAGAATGACTATGACTATGAGGACATTGAGGAGGAGGTTGATACTCATTTGCAGCGCCGACCAACTCTAATGCCACCACCTCCACAGAGTCATACAGTTGGGACTGGGAGGAGATAGCTCACATTCACCTCCCCCTCATCCACAACATCTACTCGAGCAGTTGGAGGTTCTAGTTCCACCCCAGGCTCATCTGGACCACCTCCACGACCACCTACTGCTTCTAGAGGAAGAGTGGTGCCAATGCCCTTGACTCGTAAAAGGGGAAGATTGATTAGAGGATCAACCTCAGGGAGTCGATGACTTGATTCCTATTATTTATCATTGTACTATCATACTATGTTGGTGTCCTATGTCTAGACTCTATACACTATCTACATGCCTCATGAGTCATGATGATTCATCTCTTGAGAGACATTTATTTTGATCATTTGATGTGATTTTCTATCATTCCATCAAGAACACATTTCAGTGTTTTCAGTATTTTGATACTTTATACTATATAGTCGAACTCGATATTTGATCATGATCCACCATTTGACATATTATGCATCTTATATATGAGTTGTATTTTAAATTTTAATATTTATGTGGAAATGTGTTTATTTGATGTTGTTGTTGCTTTAGATGTTAAAAAAATTGAAAAAAATGGTTTATTTTTGTATTTTTTAATGCAAAACGACATTTGCCGATATTTTCGCCGTTACTGCCGATAAGTTTCATTCCAGACCCCCGACGATATATTCGCCGACACGATATATGTAACTTTGGTATACATAGTTGGTTTGCTTACATTTATCATATGGATGCTAAGACAAGTTTGTTTTGCACGAAACCATGCCGAAACCATGTCGAAGAAGGGGAGGAAGAAACTCAAAATTGCTGAGAGCGATTCTGACACATATATTGTTGAAGTCCCACCTACGGTAAAAGTCGAGTTACTATACAAAGACACTAAAGCAGTTACAAGGGCAGAGCTTGAGTTGAAATGGGGCCAGATCTATCCTCTGATGGCTAAGAGAAAAGTGCCAAAAGCTGGATTGGGAGATCTAGCTCTGTATGAGAATATTTTGAAGTCGGGGTTAACCAAAATAGCCACCAGGCCAGAGGTTTTTCCATGCGCAGAGGTCATTGGATGGTTGTTACCGAAAATAGACACAGTAGGGATGATAATAAATGATGAAGAGGTCTGTTGCATCATTTGCACCGACATTCATTTCAAAAGCATACAGTCTACCAGAGTTAGAAATAAGGGTGACAACAGAGTGCGTAAAGAGTTTGAAATTTGACTATACAACCACAGTAAAGGGGATGATGACTGAGGTAAAGACATTCAGACATAAGCAGTAAGGAGAATATATGAAACAGCTCAGCTTCAAACCCCATTCAGATTAGTAGCATTGATGTTAAGCAGGTTGTATGGTAGGCCTAATGGAAAAATGTATAATTTTGGTTGGATTCCCCTCATGTACTATGTAGCTATGGAGGGAATAGTTTTTAACTGGGCAGATATAGCTACTAGAAACTTGTCCAAATGTATCAAGGCAGCCCAGGAGGGTTTAAAGCAGAACAAATCAAAATTCTTTATGTTCTCCTTCTTGATAGATTGTATACTCTATAAGCATCGGTTTGAGAAGCTAAATTGTGTTTGGATAGAGGGGAAGGCTCCTATTTACATTGCATACCAGATTATGGGAGCCCACAAATATCACAATCATTATCAGTTAATTTGTGAAGAATTCATAAGGCCCCTATATAAGTTAATCTTTTTAGAAGACTATCCATGTATGTCAGAAGGAGCAGTAGAGTCTATAAAAGAATATGGTGACTATTTTTTGACCAAAGAGGGCACTTATCTGAGAGAATGTATGGAGGCACTAGAGCACCCTCACTACTGCCCAAGTATGCAATAGACTACATAGTACTAAAGGAAGCAGTCAGAAAAGTATTCCTAGATGGTTTTGGAAACCATTTGTTCAATATTAAGAAAGTTGTTTTCCCACCAGTACCTTTTTACGTAGGAAGTTACAAGTTTAACAAAGTCAAAAGCGCTCCGGATTTCGTCAAAGAGCTAAAAATCTTCCAATTTGGGGAGAAAAGTTTCCATAGGAATGATTCACAAGGAAAGGTGGCAACTCACAAGGCTGCTCACAAGGTAAATTTTGAGTATGCAGACTACATAGACAAAGAAGAGCAAGTATTCAGAAATGTCTATAGTATGGCAGCCTTGAGCAAGAGGTTAAAAGGAAAATCATTTGGTGCTAAACGAAGTAGCAGCAAAAACCCAAAGCCAGACGAAGGAGATGAGGAAGCTGCAAAGAAAGCTCAAGAAGAAAGCACTCGTAGAATTGCAGCAGGAGCAAAAAGGTTGTCGGCAGAGGAAGCACAAAAAAATCAGGTAGAAGCTGCTAAGAGAAAGAACACAGAGGTTGTTTTGAAGAAAATGGCAGAGTTGGAAAAGGCCTTGGCTAAAGGAGATTCAAGCTCTAATCAGGGCATGCAGGATACAAGAGGGCAAGGCCAAGATAATGAAGAAGTTCAGGGTGGTGGAGGTTCAGAGCAAATCCCTGTGCGGGATAATCCAGAGAACCTGCCAGCCACATCTAGCAGCGTCCTTACAGGAGGTCAGGTACCCATAGCTGAAATGGGGCTTGTACCTTTTACACCATCAAAGCAATACGATGTGGCATGTTTAGAGGATATTCGTTTTGATCCTAAAACGAAATCTATTACATGGAGGACAGAGAAAACTTTGAAGGTGGGAACTCAGCGAGCGGTGACCACAGTAACAGAAAGAACAATCATGAAGAATGTAGAAGAATACCCGAAGCAATTGGCTTCTATGGGCATTGCAAATGCCTATGCAAATGCTCACAATGTGGACAAGCTTATGGAAACATTGAGCAATACAAGGGAAAGATGGTTGAAATGAACGAAGTGTTGAGGAAAGAAGAAAAGGTAGGAAGAGAATCCAAAAGAAAATATGAGGCTACCTTATCAGATTTTGAAAGGCTTCAGTAGAGACATCAAATCTTAGAAGTAGAACGGGACAGTTTGAAATCATCAAATGAAGAGTTGATTAAGGAGAAAGGAAGTCTGGAAAATAAGGTGGCAGAGTTGGAGCTGCAGAAGACTACTGGTGAGGGGAAGGCCAAGCATTATGAAACCCAAGTAGCAGCATTGGAGGCCCAAAGGCTTCACTGGAAGTTTTATTACAAGCAGCAAATGAGCAAAGAACGGATATTGAGCCATTGACGAAGCATGCCCTCATGCTCAAAAGTAAAATTTATCAGATGCAGCTTCAAATAGCAGATGAGATGTTGAAAGTTCAGCAAGTAGAAACGAGGTTGGAGGAGATTGTGAGTACAGCTTCTTATTTTTTAGACAAAACCCAGGATATCCTGGAAATTCTTCAAGAACTTTTAACTTGGTTGGAAACAACCAAGGAACCTCCAGCTAAAGCACCCATCAAAGACTTAGAGACAGTGAAGTTGGAGTATGAACTTATAGAATTCAAGAGTAAAGCTGCGGAGGAATTGGTAAAGGCAGTCTGGAGGACTAAAGGTGTTTGTACAGAATTCTGTAGAAAAGTTCTCACAACTTACAATCATTGTCAAACATCTGCAAAGAAAAGGTTAGAAGAATTACCTGAGCATGAAGAATATTTAAAGCAATTGCAAGTCAGATGGCAAGAGGATGAATTGGGTATTCAGCTGGTCAAAAGTTTAGATGAGAAAGTCCTGAAAACTATAATAGCCCAGTCAGCAGTGAGCAATCATCTATTGGAAGATCAACTTCGTTTGATTCCAGCCATAGTGGCAAATATAAAAGCCCAAACTGCAAAACATGAGATCACTATCAAATTCCTAGAGCCATTAAGGTTTGAGACCATAGCGACAGATGCAAATGTTTGGAAGAAATTCATAAATGATGTGGCTGGGTCCACTTAGTATTTTTGTTTTATTAATACATTTTGTAATATTTGCCTAAGTTAGCAAGTCCGCTAGGAGACAAAGGCATTTTTGTAACTAATTTGTAAAAGAAGCCCAAAGGACAAGGGAGACCAAGAGACATTCGAAATTGTATAAATAGAGATCAAGTCGATAGAGTAGACGACCTTTTTCATGCTATCTTTCTGAAAAAGTTATTGTAAGAAGAACTACTTCCTTTTATAATAAAGAAGTTATATTTTCTGCTGGAGAAGGCACTGTGAAGTCTCAAATGCATGCTGTAGATTGGTTGAATGTGGAATTACTTTTGTTTCAGCTTTTTCTATGAACTATGAGATCGTTCTATCTTACGAATTATTTCCATGTTATGAATGATTTCCTGTTTATTTTGTGAAACTTACGCAGCATATTGAGTAATAAATGTTTTAACTAACAATGAGCTATCTCTTTGTTTATCTTTCTACTTATATTCATGTATTCTTAAATATGAACAACTATCTGTAATATTCTAAATGCATGTTTTACAGTACATTACTCATCATTGATTACAATCTTGCTCCCTAGGGATAGGTTAGATAGAATTAGTTAGCATTAGCATAAGTTGTTCTTTGTTTATAATTTAGAAGCAAAAGAGGTAAGACGAGAGGTAAGAACCTGTGCATCACATTGTGAACTCTTCGTTATCTCTACCGTTTGCACTTAATTTAGGCACTTGCATATCATACATAAATATAAAATTAAAAAAAATACACTTAAACGGTGGATCGGGCCGCAACCGGTGAAACAAGCTTTAACCATTACTTGACCTACGGTAGTCGGACCGCAAACCGAACGCATTCCCTATACCAACAATAGTGAGCTAATTGGGAACGCTTATTGGGGAGAATCCCTACTGTTGTTACCTGGGATTTTTCCAGGCCTCAACAGTGTGGTAACGCAGGTAGTCACTTGGTGACATAATTTGGGCTCATGGGTTGTACCCACTTGATGGCTTGCTCATAGAGAACTTCTTATGATGTATAGATTCAAGAGATCTCAGTAGTCAATGGTCTGAGTACAGAGTTGCAGCAGCTAGGATGATGATCATTATGGTAGAAGAATACCTTCCTTGTTAAGAGGGAGTGTTGAAGATTGTGTAACTTTGAAATATATTCTTCTTGTATTATTGATGTGTCATTGTTGTATTATTATTGTACTCCCTTTCAGGATATTATTATTGTAATTTATCATGTAAACAACCGTGAAAGAATCAATGTAAATGTTGTCAATTGGATCAGCCGAAAGGCCCTGGCAGATTAGCAAGTCGGCCTCATAAGGAAAAGTCACTTGGAAAACAAGTATAAATAGGGGAGGCGCTCCCCTCATTTGGACACATCACTCACTCAAGCAAGTTCGCTAGTGAGAGAAGAAGGAGTTTGCTTGGGAGAAGAGTAGTTGCTTTATGAAGACAACTTATTCTTGAGTTTTTTACCTTGTCTTATGTTCAGGATCTTTCTGAGGAAGAGCATTTAGCTCTTGGTTGTACTAGAAGAAATTGCACTTACTGACGAATCTATAATGAAGAAGTTTGCTGGGTTTTCTTCCCTATTAGGGTTTCCCAGAGGAAAATCTTTGTCTGCTCTTGTTTTGTTGTGCTTGTCTTTCTTACAGTAATCCTATTGTATATGGTTATTGTATTATGCTGCAATTTGTTTGAATATCTAACATAACCATTGTTAAAGTATAAAATTCTAACATGTGATTTCAAACTATTACTACCAAATCCTAAGGAGCTTAAAACACCATAATCAATACATTAAACCAGCACTTAAACAATTAATCCATGGTGTGATTTGAGCCAGTTATTCTTAAGCAAATCCAAGTACTAGCTAATAATTAGTTTTCTTCTTGTTTTCACTTTATCTTATTAGCATCATGCTAGTTTTGTTGACTGTAATAGATATCACTGTAGATCTAGTTTATACAGTTATGTTAGTGTTGATTTGTCTCAGAAGAAAATCTAACCTTCTGTGTTAAATCTAGTTTCCTAGGACTTGGTCAATACATATTTACTATTGTTGACTAATCATTCAAAACTCAGCACTAAACTGACTTAGATCTGCCTTTAATCTCTCAGTTATGTTTCATGTTGATATCCTGAGTGTGGGCTTGTTTCATTGTCTACCAAATCCGTGTTTTGTGGGACAAGTGTCCACTAAATATGCTACTGTTAGAGCACTGGGATTTTGATATATTACAAGTGTGCTTGAGGAGAATCATACTGTTGATTCATTACTTGTACTGTTGCAAATACCAGTCTTCAATCAAACCTCTTGCTGGTCTCTTTTATGATTATTACTTGGTCCATCATATAATACACTTTGGGACAATCTAATGTGAGAAATGATACATAACCAAAGCAGACTTCTTGTAAGTTCTCGGTTGCATTAATCCTACAGCCCTTAATCCATCATAACTAACTCATAGTCATTACTGTGGACAAGGCTGTTGGTATATTTCAAATCTGAGATATAATAAGTGTGGAAGAAAGACCTCACTTTTGGTTATTGTCATCATATCTTAAGTCTGCTACACTGCTGCAAACACTAGGCATTAAACCAGTCCTTGTTAATATCTTAAACTTATAAGTGACAGCCTCCTAATTCACTGTGTTCTTGACTTATCAGTTGATATATGTATATAGATAGATAGATAGATAGATAGATAGATGTGTGTGTGTGTGTGTGCACGCACGCTCTAAACATTGTGTTTATTGACAGTCTAGTACCTGAAACCAATTCACATTTGTGGATGTTCTCAATAAATGACAAGCTAACTTGAGTCTTAAAGAATTCTATTCAAAACGCACTTGTGAATTTCCTCATACTTGCTACTTGATCATATTGCTTATAATTGTTGCAAGAATTTTGAAAGTTTATATAAATACCTTGAAGTTTCATTGATGATAATAACCAAATCCAGGTTCTAGGATCTACAATCAATACTTTGGATTCATTAAATAGGAGGAGTTCATAGGTTATATTGTCCAGGTGTGTGAATACTACAAGGATTTGTTAATGGTATCTTGTTTTAATCATAGTAAACATTAGCTAATACTGCCATTTAAACCATGTTATAATTATATTAACTGATATATGTCGATAACCTAGTTGCAACTCTTTACCTTGATGATTAATCAACAAATGCCTAAGTGAAATATCAGCGTAAGTGATTATGATGTTAATGGTATGAAATTAGCTTATTACTTCTTTGTCAAATCACATTTTTAAATTGACTAGCATAATCCACTTTTGGAATAGACCTTACCTTCTTGTAACTTGATCCATTTAGTAAATCTGGGCTTCTAACTGCCATTGGGGAATTGATATGGTTTCCTAGTTATTACAAGATTATTGTTCAAGTTCATGTGGATGATCATATATAACTATGTAATGTCCTCATCTGATTAGGCATTGAGGACCAAAACCGCTAACCTTTGTGATTCTTGTGGGTTCGAGCGGTTACTAACAGTTAGGGAATCATCTAAGACTAATGCCATCTATAGAAAATCTAGGGCATCATCATGTTATCACCATTAGGTCAAGAAGGGACACCAAGGCCAAAGACTACCATCATGCATGCCATCTAAGCATTATTTAATGATGCATGCACTCATTTAAGTCTCCATGTGCATGCATGCAAGTCAACTGCAAATTAGAAAATAAAGTGACCTAATTAGGTCAAAGATTAGGGTTTTCGCAGTTGAAAGTTATAAAAGGAAGATAAAGTGAAAGGAGACTCACTTTTGGATGATTATTATTTTGGAGCTCTTGAATAGCAGCACAGCAGTTGGGGTTGGAGACGGCGTCTTCAGCTAGCGGGGTTTCGGCAGTGAGATATCTGCCCTGGTCTCATTCAGGGTAAGCCATACAGGTTCACCATTTGCTCTTCCATTCATTCATAGTTATCCAGTATACTACAGAGATTGTTACAAGGGCACGTATGCAGCTGTAAGGGGTTTTCAACCAAAAATCCCTAATCATTCGCTGGGTCTTCAGACCTCAGTTTTACTTCGCAACCCAGGCACCATTCTCATCATCGGCATCTTACTCCCGTACCCGGTGATAATCAGATCCGATCGTGCTCATCCTGAGCAGTTATCAGCCATTTCAGGATCAGGGGGGGCGTGAGCAGCTGCACCTCTGAAACAATTCGCTAGCCTGCCTAGAGATCTCAGAACATTTGCATGTGCCAGGCATTATCTCCGGCACGAGAAGGCTATTAGCCCTGCAAATCAGCAACTTCATCGGACACCTCCTTCACTGAAAACATCACCCTTACCTGATCTGGGGTTCGTGTTGCTGGGGTGTCACTAGAAGCAGAAGATATCAGTTCATCTCTGATTCAGCTCTTGATGCATGCATACTCTCTCAGGAGCAGTCCAGCCAGCTTATCAGTGGTAAGTGTTCATTCTATCCCACAAACCCTAACCCTAATTTTTGCTATAAAATAGGGATTTTTGCATGGCAATTTGCATGCCCGGTTGTATCAGCGTATTTGCTTAGAATTCGAAAATATCAGGATTTGGGATGTTACAGTGGTATCAGAGCTATCTTCTTGCCCAGCTGTGGGCTTAAGAAATGAGACATAGATGAATACAGAAGGAGACCCTTTTGTAACCTATAGGAGAAGAAAGAGTAGATACACAGGGGAATTTGAGGATATCAGCTCAGACATGGAACAAACAGGTATACACTCTGATAAGGGAAAAGGAACGGGAGAAGAAGAGGACAGGATGGAGTTTCGCAACTTAGTATCTGCATTGCAATACTTAGCCAAAGGGAAAAAAGATGTACTCAATGCAATCAACAGATTATCTGCGAAACCAGAAATAGGTATCAACAGTACACATCCTTCACCGGTAGATCAAGGATCTACAAGCAGCAGTGGAAAGGTTGCATACACTAATATACAGAATACACCGCACATATATAGCAGACCTTCCAACAGGCCTACCACGCCTCACTTCTTGGCAGATACAGTAGGTGGTCCAGTCATGCAGGTAGAACCTAGCGAACCTTTACAGGAATATAGAGACTTAGGGGATGAGTTCCATGCTGCCATGTCTTTTTCGGATTTCTGCAACATGAAGAGTAGGAACAGGCCCAAGAATTTCAACAATGGATTCAATCACAACTATGAGTTGCAGAAGACCTTGGGTAGGTTGACCATCCCAAACTTTGATGGGACTCGCGGAGGTTCAACAAGGATATGGGTTCAAAAGTTGGATACCTATTTCAAACTCAATCCCATGACAGAGACAGATGCCATTAAATTGGCTACACTCCACCTGGACGGAGAGGCTCACGAGTGGTGGTACCACCAGTGTTATCGGAACCGGACCGGAACCGGCAAAACCAGCCGGTCTGACCGGTTTACAGGGTTGGCCGGTCCGATCAGCAATTTTTTTTGAAAAAACCGGATTTTTTTCCAGACCAGGTATGGAACCGGCCAAAACCGGCCAAAACCGGCCGAACCGGCCAGTCTGGACTGGGGACTCAAGAAACTCATTTTTTTTTTTAAAAACCAGAAAATTAAACTTTGCTGATGTACTTTGGAGCCTCTTTGTTAATGTACTTTGGTTCAGAACCTCAGAGATGTATTGCACTAGGTGAATCTACAAAAGAAAGGCAGGGTGAATCTGTGACACATTAGTGTTGAGCTATTGCCTTTATAACTTTCCTCTTTCCTGAGTAATCCAAGTATGTGTGATTGAATGCAGCTATCTATGTGCTGTTACAATTTCCAGAAAACTTACTTTTATGCAAACTAACACATAACAGTCTGTTGTTCTGTGTTTTCCATTTAATGCAATAACTGCATTTGTAAGTTTACAGTCCAGATTTATGAATCTAGACAGTCTACCATTTCAGAGATGTTCAGTCAGTTTTAGTTAGGGTTTTGTTCACTAAAAGTGCAAATCTGTGTACCATGAAACAAATTTCAACAGGAAGCAGCTCTGAAGATGAAATTGTTTACAACATAAGCACATAAAACATTGCATTATGTTCTTCAATCTGCAATGTGTCATTTCATGAGCTGCAAATAAAGCTTCTAGTAAACAGAAACATTGAAGGCCATG
>LPNX011040737.1:573445-618743 GCA_001517045.1 Pseudotsuga menziesii | reverse complement strand
GTCAATTAATTGAAGGCATAATGTGCAGTCCAATAAAAGGAGTTTATGCAGTTTCACTATTCACATAGAGTTGAAATTTTATAGAAATCATACTAAGCATACGGTTTACTTTTATAACAGGAGCCCAAGGATTGATTATCTAGTTGAGTCAGTTTCAAGGAATTTCATTAGAAAAATTCTCCATGTGTAATTTACTAATTATATAGGATAAAGGTGTTTGCATATGCGTGTTTTTTAGCTGTTAGTGTAACTATAGTGTGAACTTTGAAGGAGCCAGGGCACTTGAAGAGGGACTGCAAGAAGTGGAAGATGGACATCTCACAATAGTATCAAGCCAATGTTATGAATGAAAGTGGTGATGAAGGAGATGCTTTTTTCCTGTGGCAAAAAGGAGGTAGATACCCTAAGGTGAAGGGGACTAATGGTTTTACTAACCTTTACCTCAGAGAATCATTGAGAACATGCAAAGGTGAAGTGGAAGATCAGTTAATGATGTACAATTGCAAGAATTGGGCATAGTGGGCACAATGCATAGTACCAAATTCCAATGCATGTATGAACTTTGAAGGCAAGTATAGGGCACACATGACATGAACATATAATGTGTCACAGATTCACCCTGCCTTTCTTTTGGAGCCTCTTTGTTAATGTACTTTGGTTCAGAACCTCAGAGATGTATTGCACTAGGTGCTATTTTGGATATTTGCACCCATATTTTCTATATATATGAGAAACTTTGCATATTTTTGTATTAATGGTCTGGATTCATATGTATGCACATGAATATATATGTTTTTTACAAAATATGAATATTTTATGTATTTTTTAGTCAGCCGGTTTTTTACCCGGTTTTTTGCCGGTTCCGGTCCGGTTCACATTTTGGGCTTCGCCGGTTCGATGACCGGTCCGGTTCCGATAACATTGGGTACCACAAATTGGTGACATTGGGTCACAACACCATACACTCCTACAAGGAGTTCACTCAGAAGCTCATGGAGCAGTTTGACAGGAAGGATCCAGAGATACATTTCAGGGAGTTGGCTCAACTCAAACAGACAAGTAGTGCAGAAGCCTTCATCTCAGAATTCCAAAGGATAGCAGTCATGGTAACAGATGTGTCAGAGAGCAGGTTAACTATGTTATTCACTGAGGCCCTAACAGAGCCACTATGGGGATGGGTGAAAGCCTACAAACCCTTCACTCTGCAGGATGCCATTAGCAGAGCTAGAGATTTACAAGATTCAGTCGCCAAAAACAAGTTCCCGCTCAAAACCAACTTTCCTGTTAGGGACAAGGACAAGAAACCTTTCCAGCAGGATGTTCCCAAGAAAACATGGTTAGACAAGGACACTAGGAAAGACTTGAGGAGGAAGAAACTACGTTTCACTTGTCAAGAACCATGGGTACAAGGACACAGGTGTGCAGGGACGGCGAAGGCTCACTACATCGAGATATATTCGGACAGTGATGAGGATGACTATGAGCAGGAAGCCACAGAAGAACTACGGGCAGCTGAGGAAGAATCACACCAGGGTGATACACTAGAGGGAGTCATTGCTACATTATCTGGAGTACCAAGATTCCATACTCTCAGGGTCAGAGGAGTAGTACAGGGTCACAAAGTAGGAGTATTGATTGATGGGGGAGAAACCCACAATTTCATTGACTCCGCTTGGGTAGCCAAGAGAGGTATTCAGACCGAGAAGTTCGAAGGATTCACTGTAGCAGTAGCCAAGAACTCCAGCATGGAGTGCAACTACTGGACTCCAAAATTGAATGTCACCTTAGGTAACTATCAGATAACAGATTCCTTCTATGTAGTAGATGTATCGGATACTCATGTAGTATTGGGTGTTCAGTGGATTTATTCCATAGGGAAATACACTACAGACTACAGGGCAATGGAAATGGAATTCCAGGGGCCAGACGGCAAACAGGTAGTTTTGAGGGGCATGAACACTTATCCCCCAAAACTAGTCTCGTCAAAGAGAATGGAGGCAGTCCTCCGACAGGATGATATAGAATGGGCTACAGAATGTTTGGTCACCTTTAGGAAACCCCCAGAAACCAGCACACGACACCCAAGTGACATTCAGGCCTTGCTACAGAAGCATGAAAAGGTTTTTCGGGACTTTTCATCAGGTAGACCGCCAAACCGAGGCTTTGAACACATTATTGAGCTAGAGGAGGGGACACAAGCAGTCATCACCACTCCTTACCGGCATCCCAAAAGATACAAGGATGAGATCGAGAAAGCAATCAAAGAATTACTGGAGCTTGGATACATTCGGCCCAGTTCTAGCCCCTTCGCATCCTCAGTAGTATTGGTCAAAAAGAAGGATGGTACACTGCGAATTTGCATCGACTATCGAGCACTCAACAAAAAGACCATTAAGAACAGGTATCCCATCCCTAGAATTGATGAACTCATGGATGAACTTCGGGGAGCCAAATACTTCTCCAAGATTGATCTTCGCTCGGGGTACCATCAGATCCGAGTAAGGGACCAAGACATCTCCAAAACAGCTTTTCTCTGCCACTATGAGTTTTTGGTCATGCCTTTTGGACTTACCAATGCTCCAACCACTTTTCAATCATGCATGAACCATACCTTCCGAGTTCAGCTACGTAAGTTTCTGCTAGTATTCTTTGATGACATCTTGATTTACAGCAAAACATGGGAGGAGCATCTAAAACACCTAGACGAAGTACTGAGCATTCTAGAAGAACACTCGCTATACGCGAAAATGTCCAAGTGTGAATTTGGCATGAAGGAAATGTTGTACTTAGGGCACATAATCAATGAGGAAGGAGTGCACGTTGACATGGAGAAAATCCGAGCTATCAGAGATTGGCCCACGCCAAAAACAGTTACAGAATTGAGAGGTTTCTTAGGACTGTGCACCTATTACCAACGATACGTTAAGGGATTATCCCAATTTGCAGCACCCCTCACAGATCTCACAAAGAAGGGAGCATTCACCTGGACAGACTTAGCACAGAAAACTTTCGAGGAGATGAAGGTTATCATGAGTTCCTGTCCAGTTTTAGCCTTACCAGACTTCTCACAACCCTTTGTAGTAGAATGTGATGCCTCGAGGGAAGGGTTGGGAGCAGTATTGATGCAAAATCATCACCCTATTGCATTTGAGAGTCGTAAATTGACGAACTACGAGCGCCACTACTCCATATATGACAAAGAGATGCCAGCCATCTTACATGCTCTCACAAAATTCAGACAATACCTAGTGGGCAGTAAGTTCAAAATCAAAACAGATCATAACAGCCTCAAGTATTTCCTGGAGCAGAAGGAACTGAATGAGCGCCAGCAGAAATGGTCAGCAACGTACAAGCCTACAATTTCGAGATCAAGTATGTAAAAGGTAAGAATAATGTAGTAGCTGATGCATTATCCAAGCATCCCGCCTCACTATCTCTCAGGAGTATATCCACAGATTGGAGGGCACTTCTCTTAGTAGAATACTTCAAAAATAAATTCGCTTGCGAATTATTGGATGGACAAATTCAGGATGACAGGTACAGGATTGTTGATGACATCATCTATTACAAGAATAAGATATACCTCGTCCCAAAATCCACGTTGAGGAAAAAGATCATTCAGGCAGCACATGACTCTCCATTATCAGGACATCAGGGTTTCTTGAAGACCTACAGACAAATCCGAGAGAGGTTCTCATGGAAGGGCCCCAAGGGGGAAGTTATGCAGCACGTACGAGAATGTAGCATATGTCAACAGAACAAAGTTGAGAACATCCATCCAGCAGGGTTGCTTCAGCCATTACCAATTCCAGAACAGAAGTGGGAAAGCGTCTCTATGGACTTCATTATAGGGTTGCCCAAGGTCCAAGGGCGAGATTGTTTATATGTAGTAGTTGATAGACTGACCAAGTTTGCACATTTCTTTTCTATATCATCAGATTACTCTGCAGCTCAAGTAGCTGATTTATTCTTCAGGGAGGTCTTCAAGTTACATTGCTTACCTAAGACCATTGTCAGTGATCGAGATAGCAGATTCACAGATGCCTTCTGGCAGGAACTATTAGATTAGTGGGGACTGAATTGGCTACCAGCACGAGTTATCATCCCTAGAGCGATGGACAAACTGAAATAGTCAACAAGTGGATTGAAGGGTATCTGAGGAACTATGTAACAGGGCAACAACGAACCTGGATCAAATGGCTACACTTAGGGGAGTATTGCTACAATACTACCTATCACATGTCTATTAGGATGACTCCTTTTAAGGCATTATATGGCTACGAGGCCTTGGACTATGCAGATTTGGCATTTGGGGACAGTAGGGCTCCTAAGGCAAATGATTGGATACAAGACAATCAAGATATTCTTAAAATCTTGAAGGAAAACTTACAGACAGCCCAGAATCAGCAGAAGTTATATGCAAACAAACACAGGATTGAGCAGAGCTTTGAGGTAGGGGATTTGGTATACTTAAGTCTCCAACCTTACAGACAATCTTCGCTTAAGAAGAAAGGAGCAGAAAAGTTAAAACCTCGCTTCTATGGACCCTACAAAATAATCAGGAAGGTGGGAAAGGTGGCATATGAACTAGAACTCCCACAGGAAGGTAAAATTCACAATGTGTTCCATGTGTCCAACCTGAAAAAGACCCTTGGGCAACACATTGCTCCATCAACAGAATTACCTCCTTTAGATGATGAAGGGCTACTGATACTAATTCCTGAACGGATCATACAGACTAGAGAAAGGAATCTCAGGAACAGGGTAATTAGGGAATACTTGGTTCAATGGAAGGAACTACCACCAGAGGATGCCACATAGGAAGGTGAACATGTATTGCAGCATCCCAGATTGCAATTGCTTGAGGACAAGCAATCTCAAGCGGGGAGGACTGTAATGTCCTCATCTGATTAGGCATTGAGGAACAAAACCGCTAACCCACGTGATTCCTATGGATTCAAGCGGTTACTGACAGTTAGGGAATCATCTAAGACTGATGCCATCTATAGAAAATCTAGGGCATCATCATGTTATCACCATTGGGTCAAGAAGGGCCACCAAGGCCAAAGGCCACCATCATGCATGCCATTTAAGCATTATTTTATGATGCATGCACTCATTTAAGTCTCCATGCGCATGCATGCAAGTCAACTGCAAATTAGAAAATAAAGTGACCTAATTAGGTCAAAGATTAGGGTTTCCGCAGTTAAAAGTTATAAAAGGAAGATAAAGTGAAAGGAGACTCACTTTTGGATGATTATTATTTTGGAGCTCTTGAATAGCAGCACAGCGTGTAGCACAGCAGTTGGGGTTGGAGACGGCGTCTTCAGCTAGCGAGGTTTCGATAGTGAGATATCTGCCCTAGTCTCATTCAGGGTAAGCCATACAGGTTCACCATTTGCTCTTCCATTCATTCATAGTTATCCAGTATACTACAAAGATTGTTGCAGGGGCACGTTTGCAGCCGTAAGAGGTTTTCAACCAGAAAGCCCTAATCATTCGCTGGGTCTTCAGACCTCAATTTTACTTCGCAACCAGGCACCATTCTCATCATCGACATCTTACTCCAGTACCCAGTGATTATCAGATCCGATCGTGCTCATCTTGAGCAATTATCATCCATTTCAGGATCAGGGGGGGCGTGAGCAACTGCACCTCTGGAACAATTCGCTAGCCTGCCTAGAGATCTCAGAACATCAGCATGTGCCAGGCATTGTCTCTAACACGGGAAGGCTATCAGCCCTGCAAATCAGCAGCTTCATCGGACACCTCCTTCATTAAAAACGTCACCCTTAGCTAATCTGGGGTTCGTGCTGCTGGGGTTTCACCGGAAGCAAAAGATATCAGTTCATCTCTGATTCAGCTCTTGATGCATGCATATTCTCTCAAGAGCAGTCCAGCCAGCTTATCAGTGGTAAGTGTTCATTCTATCCCACAAACCCTAACCCTAATTTTTGTTATAAAATAGGGATTTTTGCATGGCAGTTTGCATGCCCGGTTGTATCAACGTATTTGCTTAGAATTAGAAAATATCGGGATTTGGGATATTACAAACTACTTATGATATGCTTTAAAAGGATTTAAAACTTGGTTTACTTCATTATTGATCCATTGAGCTATTTACATTATCACAACTAGTTGTTATTTCATTGATGTTGTTCGAGTTAATGCCGTGCAGATGGTAACTTGATATACTGTTTTAATTGACAACATTTTACTAATGTTAATGAGCATACATGGCACAATAATTATTAGGATTATTGGGTAGAAGACATGTGCCAACATCTATAAAGATCATTAGGAGCTTGTTGTTAGGTGGGTAAACTTGTAGTTGAAGGGAACCCTTCTAGACGGTGACCATTGTTGAGACTTGTTTCCTTGTATCCCCATTAGGTGCAAGATGTTTGACATCCCCCTTGACTCTGATCTAGTACCCTTCTTCGAGTAGTACCACATTAGACAACAATGAACATGGATTTGGACCCCACTTACCTTCAATGTATTGGGGTCCCCTCTAGGCATCCTAACATGAGTTATGAACCTATAAGTGGTCTTGTTAGTGTATTGCACTGAACACAATATTTGAGAAGATTACTCTTCACATATCTAAGAGGTCAGGTGGTGCGGCCAAGGGTATGGTCTATCCTCCTTGGTTAGTGCTCTAAAAGATTGAGCCAAGCATCATCGTTGGATCTCCCTGGTAGATTGAAGGGCTACAGTAGTATGAAATTCCTTGTGACTTTCGAGTAACCCAAAAGCTAAAACATACATCTACGGATAGCACCAAAGATGGTTGCCTAGGGGAGCTTGGCATAAAGTAAAAAACTTATATTCCATATGATACTAATATTCAACCAAAAGAGTTCTAGAATGGAAAAATGAGAGGTTTTGTTTGATTCCAAGTTGTATTTCTTCAAAAGGTATGAAAATTTTGGTGTAGACGAGGGGATGTTAGCATAATGTCTAATGTTGAATTCATCAGCTAGTGAAATCTTCGGTATTCTTCACTCAAACCCTAATCCAACCATAACAAAAACAAGAGAAATATAATAGCACTATAATGATGAGCTTAAGAGAGAAAAAACTATACCATAGTGCACTTGAGAAAGAGAACAACCACCAAAACACAAGTAGAGTGAAAATCTCAAAGTGCCCTTAAGATTTTATCAAATAACGACATGAATGAGTGAGATAATAGAAATGGGTGCATATATGTATTTTCACACATCCTTTAGAATCAAGACACTATCCTTGAGAGCATGACTAGGCTAACCTAGTCAAATATAGATAAAATACAATAAATGGGTTAACTACTCAAAAAGATGACCCATTAAGGGCCCCTCAATACCGCAACAAAAGGTAGGCACATGGCCAGAAGTGAAGATTAGCCACAAAATCTCAATGCCCCTGACCCCTTCCTCCCACACATTTAAGCTGAAGAAGGGGCCATAAAGACAACATCACATCCATAGCGCTTCAAATCATGTGCCTGGAATGTTGACTTGGGGTCATCGATATTGGGATTGATAATTGTAAAGGAGCTTCAGTCGTGCAAACTCATATTTGTCATGTAGGGGAGGGTCAATTGACATAAGTGCTTGTTACCACTCAGTTTGCACAAGGATGATTGCAAAGACAAAAGATAACAAAGAACTGAGAGACTTGCAGTTCCAAGGCTTATCTCAAGCACTCTTCTTCTTCTTCTTCATCTCTTTTGCCCATGGTCAAAAGATGAAGATTGTAAAATGACATGATATAAGAATTTTAATGCTTATACAAGAATTTTAAACATTTAGCATCGTTTGATTGTAACCATAGCATTAGGATCGCTAAAAGAAAGACAAGCACAACAACACAGAAGAACACAGAGATTTATCCTGGGAAACTACAAGGGAGAAAACCAAACAACTTCTTTAGTATAGATTTCGTCACCAAGTGCAATGCCAACTAAGATAGTAAGAACCCCAAATAAAATAGCAGCTATCTCTCCTCTACAGCGAGCCTCTTCTTTCTCTCTCTTGCACATTTGCTTGAGTGAGAAGTGTGTCCAAATGAGAGGAGTGCCCTCTCTATTTATACTCATCAAGTGAGTGGCCTTTTTACTTAACTAGGTCGGCCTGCTTCTCTAAACAGGGTCAACTCACCTATGGAGACTCAAAATAACATTTATATAATACTCTTGTGGGTACTATTGACCCAACTTACAACAAAAGGGTTACATTGATTCTTTCAAGTATGTTTACATGACCAAGTACATCAATAACATCTCCCGAAGGAGGTATAACATAATACAATAAAAGCACAATAAGAATATCTTTCAAAGTTACATTCTTCAACACTCACTCTTAACAAGGAAGGTATTCTTCTGTCACGGTCATCATCCCTAGACATCATCACTGGTTCTCATCACTCGAAACTGGATATCATCACTGGATCTCCTCATTGAACATCATCACTACTGTTGCAACTTGGTTCTTGGGCCATTGACTTGTGACATCTCTCGAATCTATGCATCATCAAAAGTTCTACAGAGCCAACCCTTTTTCATGCTGGATGTAGGCCTAGATCCACTCTAAGACTTCAATTGCCTGGTAAGTGACCAGGTGCCTCTTGGTAACTAACCAAGCGCCTCCATTCTCCAAGAGAATGGCCATCAGCCCTAAGCTAACCATGTTGGGATCTTCCCTTGGTGATACGACCAGTCATACTGGAATCCGCCCTCAAAGATACCACCAACCACACTGGGATCTACGCTCGGTGATGCCACTAACCATGTTGGGATCTACCCTTGGTGATACGACTAGTCATACTGGAATCCACCCTCAGTGATGCCACCAACCATCTTGGGATATATCCTTAGATATACAACCACCCAAGCAAGGCTCTCCTCGTATAGTGACCAGTCCTTTTTCATACTGGGTGTACCCATGCAGTGACCAGTCCTTTTTCATACTGGGCGCATACTCGTGTAGTGACCAACCCTCTTTTATACCGGGTGCACCTTCTTACAATGGCCAACCCTTTTTCATGTTGGGTGTACCCGTGCGGTGACCAATCCTTTTTCATACTGGGTGCATACACATGCAGGGACCAACCCTCTTTCATGTAGGGTGCACCTTTGTACAACGACTAGCCCTTTTTCATGTTGGGTGTACATGTGCAATGACCAGTCCTATTTCATATTGGGCGCACACCTTTGCAGTGCCAGAGACATGAAGATTAGGTGCTTCAGTGTTATCGACGATTCAGATTTAGTAGTATCCCAGGTAAGAAATCAATTTGTAGACAAGAACGATAGATTACGCAACTACCGAAATGTAGTATGGGATGCCATCGAGATGTTTGATGGCTTTTCAATTAAAGCAGTCCCTAGGGAGGAAAACACACCTGTTGATGCTTTATCCGTGACTGCTTGCACCTTTGAGATTCTTTAATACCTAAACGAGAAAAAAAATGCAAGATAGAGGTTCTGTTTAGACCGTCTTTCCCTGATAATCAAGACCACTGGCAAATTTTTGATAATGATGCTCAAATAGTCTGCTTTTTGCATTGCATCAATTATCCACAAAACAACGTTGTTACTCTAGAAGATCAGATGCAGAACCATTCGTTGTGCGACATAAATGCCATCGAATTGTCAATACCTTTAGAAAAGAATTTTAATAGGCATGATAAATACAAAGGAAGAAGGGTTGAACCTATAGATGACATTATTGAGATAAACATAGGATCTCCTGTTTCCCCTAAAATGGTTAAGATTGGAAAAAATGCCTCCCTCAAGAACGAAAGGAAATTGAAAATCTAATTCAAGAATATAAGGATGTTTTTGCCTGGACTTATGATGATTTGAAAACATATGATCTGTCCATCATAGAACATACTATCCCGTCAAAAGAAGGATCCAAACCCTATAGGAAAACGCTTCGTAATGTAAACTCCAAGCTGGCTCCTTTAATCAAAAAGAACTTTTAAAAATGCTAGTTGCTGGAATCATTCGTCCTGTAAGGCATACTACTTGGGTGTCTAACCCTGTAATAGTAAGAAAGAAAAGCGGTGAGACTAGACTCTGCATAGACTTCAGAAACTTGAACCAAGCTTCTCTCAAAGATAACTACCCTTTGCCCAATATGGAAAATTTGTTGCAAAGTGTTACAGGGGTAGCGATGTTATCCATGTTAGATGGTTTTTTGGGATACAATCAAGTACAAAATAGAAAAGAAGACAACGGAGAAACAACATTTACCACTCCTTAGGGAACCTATGAGTATATATAGATGTCGTTTGGATTATTGAATGTAGGATCCACCAGTCAAAGGGCTATGGATCAAGCATTTAGCGATCTAATTGGTAAAATCATTGCGATTTATCAAGATGATTTAACAGTTTTTTCTAAGGAGAGGGGTGATCATTTGAAGCATTTGAGGAAGATTTTTTATAGATCTCATAAATTTGGATCACTCTAAATCCAAAGAAATCAACCTTTGGGACCGATGAGGGGAAATTACTAGGGCATATTGTTCCAAAAGATGTAATTCGAATTGACCCAGAACAGGATCGGGCTATCAACGCCATTCCCCCTCCTCACGATATTCCATCCCTCCAATCTTTCTTTGGAAAAATTAATTTTATACGACGATTCATCCCAAACCTTGCAGAATTAGCGAAGCCTTTGAATGCCTTAATGAAAAAAATGTAAAATTCGTATGAGATAAAAATTGTGATTTATCATTTTCAAAATTGAAGAACGCCATATCAGCTTCCCCAGTTTTGGCATGCCCTAATTATAACAAAGAATTCATGATTTACTCATACACTTCGGAAGACACGATTGCAGGGGTTTTATTGCAAAAAACAATGAAAATTACGAACAACCCATAGTTTTTATGAGTAAAAGCCTTAGGGATGCTGAATTAAAACACACTAGCACCGAGAAACAAGCATACGCATTAGTTAAAGCCTTGAAACATTTCAGAACTTACATTGGTTTTTCCAAAATCAAGGCTTATGTGTCGTACTAGGCAGTAAAAGATGTATTATCCCAGTCTAATGGTATAGGTATACGAGGAAATTCGATTTCACAGATTCAAGAGTATGATCTAGAGATTAAACCCATCAAAATTGTCAAAGGACAAGGACTGGCTCAACTTTTAACAGAGAAAGGGGTTTCAGTGAACTATGTGGAAGAAAGCCATGGCAACACAAATATAGAACATGAATGGTACAAGGACATCATATATTATTTGAAAAATCTGACTTGTCCCGATTACCTAGTCGACCATCAACGAAGGGCTTTGGGACTAAAAGCGTCAAAGTATATTCTAACACAAGATGGTTTAGGATGGACGAATCTTGATGGAATCATTCTCAAGTGTGTCAATCCAAAAGAATCTAAAGTCATATGCATGTTGGGTTGTGCAATGGGCATTATGCACCTAGAACAACTGCTGCTAAAATTATGCGTGCAGGGTATTATTGGCCTACGTTATTTAAAGATGTCCATTATTTTGTTACGTCATGTCAAGAGTGTCGATTCTTTTCAGGGAGGCCAAGGTTGCATGCCTTACCTTTGAACCCTATAATTGTTGAGGCTCATTTTCAACAATGGGAAATGGATTTTGTTGGGTCATTCGATCAAAACTCAAGTATTAGGTTCAAGTACATCTTAACGTGCACTGATTATTTCACCTGTTGGGTTGAGGTTATCCCTACAAAGAAGGCTATCGCAGAAGTCATAATTAAGTTCTTGGAGGAAAATATTATATCAAGGTATGGTTGTCCTCTGAAATTAACCACTGATAATGCCAAAGTTTTCAGCAAGATAGAAATGAATAACTTTTGTTTCAATGATGGCATAGTCTTGTTACACTCTTCCAACTATTACCCACAAGGAAATGGTTTAGCTGAATCTAGCAACAAAAACTTGGTAAGACTTTTGAAAAGAATGGTGGGAGAAAACAAAAGAAGCTAGGACAACAAGTTGAAATATGCCTTATGGGCATACAAAACTACAGTTAAAAGGATTACTGGGAAATCCCCATTTGAGTTAGTATACGGCCAAGACTGTAGGCTTCCCATTAATCTACAGATACCAATATTTGAGATGCTACATCAGTGCATATCTGACCAGGAAGCTATGCAAGCAAGGGTAGATAAGTTGGTAGAATTGGATGAAAGGAGAAGAGAAGATTTTGACAAAACGATGATTGAGCAGGAGAGTATTAAGGGCACCTTTGACCAAAGTACTTGAAATGAAGATTTTAAGTTTGGAGATGTAGTACTCTTGTGGGCTAAGTATAAAGAGAAACTGGGAAATCATGGTAAGCTTGAGAAAATTTGGATGGGACCTTACAAAATCGAGCGTATAGCAAGAAGGGGATCATTTTGGTTAGAATCCCTAGATGGTGAGGAACTTGAATTACCAGTTAATGGGAGATTGCTTAAACATTATTTTCCTCCCATAAATTAGCATATCATCTTTTCACCATCTATCAGAGTAGGTAGGATTGAATAAGCTCTTTGTGCAGTCGTTGAGTCTTTCTTTTTATGAGTATTGCATGTGTCCTGAGTCTTATGAGTCTCCTAGTTACTGAGTCTAGTTTGTGCATAGTTTATTTCTGTATTTGAATTGCTTAGAGTAGAATTTATTTTCAACGTTTTATTTTCAGCATTATTTCTGTCAGTTTATTTTTTCGCATATATTTTTCCCATACATGCTGCTCTAGTATTTCTTGTTTCATTGGGCGCAGAAACAGGTAACACCTAGAGAGGAAGCAGAAAGCTGGAATGTTGGATTATTTGTTGTTGATGGTGCTGTAGACCAGAGATTTTTGAGGTTCTCAAGCACTCTCTTCATTAGAGCACTTGTCCCAATTGGAGCCAGATGTTATCACATATACATTTGCAGCTGGACTACCATGATGCAGCATACAGATTGATCTTTTTACTTTTTCGAGCTATTCATACACATGGGGTTTCAGCATGGATCACTACAGCCTCAACCATTTCAAAGCCTTGTTTAGCAGTGTTTCCTTGCCAAGACTGAGATTCACTTATCCTTTGAGATGCTTTCAGTGGTAACCTAGTTCATTTGAGCATAATAGCAGAGCAGATATGATACACACAGTTACAGAGGGGCCTTATCAGATGGAGACAGGTATATGGTGAGATCAATTATACGTTTCCTTGGTTTGTTTTTGCTCTGTGATGTATATTAAACACCTAGGCTTGTTTTGTTATGATGATCATGGTGACCTATATATATATATACCGAACATGGTGACCTATGATGATCATGGTGACCTATGCAAATGGTCATGATGACCTATGCTTATCCATTTGTGAGACACCGCCATTCCTTGTTACTATTTATCATGCATACGTCTTTGTGGTTGATTGTATTGGTTATCATTCGAAGAGATCACATAGTCAAAGTCAGTCATGAGTCATTCCCCTTTACCTTAATCCTTGTTTTCCACCTTCACCCTGTTGATTCTTGAGCAGCATCGAGAGCCATTCTCTGGGAGAATGGAGGCACCTGGTCCGTTACCAAGAACTTGACTCAGTCTGGGACTGAGAACTCGCCCTAAGGCTGAGAGCATTCTCTGGGAGAATGCAGGCACCTGGTCAGTTACCAAGAACTTGACTTAGTCTAGGACTAAGGACTCAGCCTGGGGCTGAGAGCCACTCTTCGGAAGAGTGGAGGCACTTGGTCAGTTACCAAGTAATTGACCTTGGGTCAACTTGATGTAGCCTAGGACTGAGGCACCTAGTCAGTTACCAGGACGTCACTAAAAGTCCTAGATTGGATCTACGCAAGTGATATACTCCTTCCTTTGGTCAACATGTGATGAGACCTTCTCAAGAGATTGGCCAACCCTTGTTGAAGAAACCTAACACACGACCATGAACTCAATAAGGAAAATTGAGATGAAAACCAAATAATAATCCTCCTTGTTTTGATGATGTGCTTAGAGTTGTCATGAAGACCGAAAAGACCTCTTGGTTTGACCTAATAAGCCAAGAAGACCCCCTTAAGGGTCCATGCACCCTCCACATTGGTTCAAGCACTTTCTAAAGAACCTTGAGGTAAAAGGTCAAAATATTAAAAAGAAATATAAAATAAAATAAAAGTCAATTTGATCAAAGGACTAAAAGAAAATTAAAAGACCATAAAGAAATAAAAATAAAAGTCAATGGTCAAAACATTAAAATAAAAGGATTAAGTCAAAAGATTCACTGACTTCCTATTTCCATGGATTCATCACTCATTAATGAAGTATAAATTTATGATGTTCATTTTGTTTTAGTCATCAACGAAACTAATCTTGATCTGAGGAATTTTGTGAGTCTATTTGCTCTCTCTCCACTGTGACTAATTTTCTTGATCTCAACAACCCTACTAGGTCCTATTTATACTCCTGCCTATACACTACAGTCCACGACTATCCTCTGACCTAAGTCTGTTACAGCTCTCAACTGTTTAGGTGGGAGTTGGTTCAGACCTCGACAGCCCTACTAGGGCTTCTATCTGCTGCTATCATCAACACACAGACCACAGTTGTCTCAACTCAAGCCCGTTACAACTCTCGACACTTCTGATTGAGGTTAAGACAAGCCACGGTAGCTCTGCCAGGGTCTCTCACTATTCATCCGAGCTCTATCTAGTGCATACTTCGTGGCTCAACAAATCTACTAAGGTACTCACAACTCATGGGAACTTTTGTGGAAGTCTGTACCAACAGACTACTTCAGTTGAAGACAAATTCTAGCTGGTCGAGGAAGAGAGAAGGCTACTCCAGACAAGTGGCAGCTGGGATGGGTGACTTTCATCTACATTCATCTCAGAATTCTGTTGAAGAGTAAAGTAAACTTAGAGTTGATGTAAACTATTTATTTTCTATCTGTTCATGTACAAACTCAGCCATCTCATTTAAATGGTGGATTATTATTTGTTATTGGGGTTTTATTCCTTGAAATGTTTCCCCAAGTAAATTCTTGTGTTCCTGTGCATTTGTATGGATGGTTGTTTATTTTTTACTATTGTTGCTGATATATTGTACAAGTCTGGTTAGAAATTGCAAGAGAACTGCTACTGCTATTAAAGTCTAAATACATGTTGAATTTTAACATGGTATCAGAGCTTTGGGTGTGAAGAGCACAATGTTTGAGTAGATCACTGTAGCCTCCATAGACCTTGGGATTGATAGCAGACTCTTATCAAATCAAAGATGGCCTCAACCACTTTTAGGCCAAAAGAGAGACTTGAAGGATCAACAAATTTCAATTCATGGAAAGCAAGACTTATGGCCACCTTGGAAGAAAATGATCTTGATGACTTGGTCATCAATACTATAGAAGAGCCCACAACTAATGCAGGGGGAGCTAAATTCAAAAGGAAGCAAGCTAAGGCAAGAAGAATTATATATGATTTAATCAAAGAGACCTTGATGCCTGTGATAACCCCACTAAAGACAGTCAAAGAATGTTTTGACACTTTGAATAATCTTTATGTAAAGAAAGCACCCAGTCAGAAAAAAGTCCTGAAGAACCAACTCATCTATTTGAAGATGGAGAAGGATGAAGGGGTGGCTTCCTTCTTCACAAAAATATCTCAGGTAAGAGATCAACTCTCACCTATTGGTACTTTAGTAGATGATGATGATCTTGTCCAAACTGCTTTTGATGGTCTTCCTAGTTCTTGGGAAACCTTCTTGGCCGCCATAAGTGGTAGGGAAGTTCAGCCTTACTTTGAAAGACTATGGCATGATTGCTTGGAAGATGAAGGCAGAATTCAAAGCAGATCTAGTGGTGTTAAGGAATGGATCCTTTCCCTTACAGCTAAAACAAAGCAGTTCAAGAAATCTTTTACTCCAAAGAATAAAGAGAAGAAGCCTCAAGGTAAGCACCTTGATGTATCAAAGATTGAATGTTTTAATTGTCACAAGATGGCACACTATGCCTGAGAATGCAAGCAATCAAAGAAAAGGTTCAAGAGAAGATTCCAAGCATCTACAGCAGAAGAAGAACCAAAGAGGAAGAAGAATACTAAGTCCTCCACAAAAGAAGAATCAAGAAGAGAATACTATCTAATTTCTGCTCTCTCCGGATCCATCACCAATAGTGCCAACTCTTGGTTGATAGATAGTGGAGCTTCACGACACATGACTGGATTTCGTGAAGCTCTTACAGACTATATGAAGAAGAAGTTGACTACTCGAGTAGAACTTGGAGATGATACTGCCTATGAAATCGATGGAGTTGGTTCAGCATCATTTCAACTTGATTTTGGAACTATTCTACATATTGAGGACATACCATATGTCCCCGGCTTGAAAAAGAATCTCCTCTTAGTTGTTGGATTAGAAGATAAAGGCTACAGAGTAATCTTCACGGAAAGAAAGGTTCTTCTATGGTCAAAGAAGGAAAAGTTGAGTTCAGCTGAGATGATTGGAGTTCGAGAGGGATGCCTTTACAAGGCATCTGGACATTCCCCTCAGGCATTAGTTCACAGTACAATCAATCCTTGTGAGTTGTGGCATCGAAGGTTTGGACACCTTCATTATAAGGCAAGTGGCAGCTGGGTTGGGCGACTTTCATCTACATTCATCTCAGAATTTTGTTGAAGAGTGAAGTAAACTCAGAGTTGATGTAAACTATTTATTTTCTATCTGTTCATGTACAAACTCAACCATCTCATTTACATGGTGGATTATTATTTGTTCTTGGGGTTTTATTCCTTGAAAGTTTCCCCAAATAAATTGTTGTGTTCCTGTGCATTTGTATGGATGGCTGTTTACTTTTTACTACTGTTGCTGATATACTGTACAAGTCTGATTAGAAATTGCAAGAGAACTGCTACTGCTATTTAAGTTTAAATACATGTTGAATTTTAACACACCCAAAACTAGATGAATGTTTAAAAAAAGAGATTTCCAGAAGGTTCAATGATCTTTCAAAGGCACAGGTATATCTTACTTACTATTATTATTATTGTCACCATGATTCTGAATAACATGACTTAAGTTAGGTTTTGATATACACCATTGGAGCATTTCTTACCTTGGATACATGCAGGATCATATTGATACAGTATTTCACTTACAGTTTGGGTACTTTGACCTGGTCAACACAGTTGACCAAGTCAAACATGGTTCCCAAGGAAGTGACTCAAAAAACAACAATGTCGATATTCATTCCAGACATGCCCGGGACCAATACTACGGTTTCATTTTTCAAAGTTTGGCCTCAAATTGCACTTCAGTGATTATTATCACTTTATTGTTGGCCAAATTTTATTATTATGGCAATGATTTTGGTTATCCTAGAGCATTGCAGTTTTCCAACAGGTATGAGTAGTCACTTATACCATTCTTCTATGTCTCCAGATCATCCAGCACAGTCAGTTTGCCCCAATTCTCAGTCTGGACAGAGTTATGATGATTTTATTCGATTTCAGAGGATGTGCCACCCAAATGAACTAGGAAATTCACTGAAAAAATCAATTTAGCATGTTGGGTCAAGGAAATGGCAAGTAAACTTCTCAGATGATGTATTTTGGCTCCCTGAACAGTTCTTCAGCAGTTTCAGTCTGCATTGGGTCACGGATTATTTTATTTTGGCTTAGCCATTGAGGACGTCCCCTAAGGGGCGCCCCTCAACTAGGCCAATTAATGTATTATATTGTTATATCCTATGATTTGAGGTTGTAATGGGGCATATGGTGAATTAAGCCCCTAGTGACCTCCTTTTGATGTACCATCATGTCATATCTTATGTTATGCTGTGTTTTCCACCTTAGGAAGGCGTACTTGAGCAAAGTGAACCCCCCTTTGGTGTGATGACCATGAACCATGTATTTGTGATATCCATCGGTGATGATGTCTTAATCTCAACCGTCAGATGATAGTTAGGTAAAAAGCAAACACACTCTCAAGCTATTTAAGAAAGGTGATCCCCCCATTCTAAACCATGACCTCTGGCATTGGAACTTCTGAATAAAGAGATTTTCCTGGGATTCAATACTAGTGTATCTGTAGATGAATGAATGTGGTGTTGTTTGAAACTATTTCTTTCTTGCACTGAGTTACTCCGATATAGTATCTTGTATCTTTTTGTACCCATTTCGATTTGCAGGTGAAGAAGGCGAATTGGAGAGAGGCGCATTGGTGGGGGGACTCACCCTGACAACGATCTTTAGCTTGGTTTTATCAGGGAGTTGTTACTTCTTTATGTCTCTCCTTTTCCTTAGCTTTTACTTCTTATTTGTAGATCCTGATATATTTGTCATTACTTATTGGTTTTCCCTTCATGTGGCAAGTAGAGAGAACGCTAGGGACACCAAGAAAACATTTGCATCAAGCTCTTCTCTGAATTTCTCATTTGATCTATGAGGAAGCAATCCTCGTCATCCATGAAGGCATCTACAAATTCCGAGTAAGTTTCTCATTCTCTTTCTCTCTATTTTATTTTTCATGCATTGCCCATCATCCATTTTCCTGAAAAAACCCATTGTAGAAAGTAGAAAAATTCACCGAACCAATTTTCACTGGGAATCTACAAATTTGGTAATTTGGATTTTGTTGGCCATCCCGAAAACCCCCTCTCCCTCCCAGGCATCAACAGTAGACTCCATTTTCCCATCTTTAGACACTGATCATTGGCAGAGAGAGAGCGCCCATGTTTAACCTGGCAGCCAGTTTCCCCTTATTTCTATTTCTGGTTTTGCTTGGATTTTGTCATACTGTCAAATCTCTTATCCAAGTGAGTGTGTTGAAAGCCATAATTCTCTAATACAATCTCACCTTGGGGAATTTCCATTTTTATGATTAAATCTCCACAGGGTCCCAGGTTGGATTCAATGAAAGAACACATTGATGCTAGATTTGATCATAATTCCAAAAGGCACTGATCCATTTCGCTTGAGTAATATTTACACCGTCCTTAAACACCCATACTCAAGCATTCCTTAATTTGTAGCTTATCCCTTAAATCTAGGGTTTCTAGCTCTCACCTTACGTATTCCCTGTTTGTTGGTTTGATCTGGTGATTAGTTATAGGTCTGTCCTTCTAAGATAGGTATGGGTCTCCCCCATTGTCACTTGGGCATTCAATGGCATAAAGCGAAGGATATCTTAACCGATGAGAAAACCATCCATGTTTTGGAGGTTAGAGTATTCGTAGGTCAAGGCTTTGGTTGCATGTCCCCTTTGCCATCTTATATAGGATTACTCTACAAGGAAACTACAAGATCTGTGATAACAAGGTGATTCTTGAACTCAGTCATGTGCTTGGAAGCACCACTATCTACAAGCCAAACATCGCTACCATGAGTAACCATACCTGTGAGTGTTGAGATCAAGACATATTCATCATCACTGGAGGAGTCCTCTTTGGCTTTCTTCTTGGCGGGTTCATCATCTTCAGTGATATGAGCATGGTGTCTCTTCTTCTTTCCTTTCTTTGTAGGTATTCTTCCTTTGGGGAAATCTTTCGCAAAATGTCCCTTCTTGCCACAAGTGTAGCATCTAAGATGTGAGAGGTCCTTCGGAAAATTTATTTTTGTAAGAGTGTTTGTTCTTTCCCTTCTTGGCATGAGTTGTTAGGGCTTGATTGTCATCATCACCTAACTTTTCTTCTCTTCCTACAAATCAAGCCTCTTCTGTTGGGCATTCCTCCCATCGTATACTAAACTTGGTGAGCTTCCTTCTGGCACAAATTCCTTGAATGAAAGATTCGCATGATCTTGGGAGACCATTCAAGGTGGTCATCACCACTTTTGCTTCCTCGACATTGTCTCCTAGGGCATCTAGCTACTCCGTGATCTGGGAGACCCGTGTGAAGTAGGATTGAATGCTTTCCGACATCTGCATATTCACACCCTTGAGTTGAGTCCTCAAAGTCAACTTCCTGTTGATATTCCTCCCTTAATACAGGTTGGTTAAGGCATCGAACATCTCCATGGGAGTCTTCAAAGATGATACATGTGGGATCAAATGGTCCTTGATAGAGTCTACAATGATCCTCTTAGCTTTGACTAAGTTCTTCTTATGCTTAGCTTTGTCCTCATCTCCCTCTGGATCTGCAACTTCTTCTTTGACATAGTTCTCCAGGACATGCTCTTCTAGTATGAGCAGAACTCTATACTTCCATGCCTAGAAATTCTTATCTCCTTCAAACTTGTCATCAATCTTGGTATTGTTTATCATCTTGATAAACCTGAGAACCTAAAATGGAAATAGAGAGAATTGAACTTACCAATGAGAGTGCTTCAACTAAATGCTTGCTCCAAAGCTTTTCTGGAAAACTGCTTTTGGTGGACCTAGGATTTGATAGAGAAACCCTAATTTTTCAACCTTTGTGACTTGCAAATCTGATTGGATAGAAAGATGTGCCTCCAGGGATGATTTTAAGGAACTGTTCTTATTTAAAAGTGTATAAATGTTGACAAATATTACCAATTCTTAAAACGCCAACTATAAAATGATTGGCGATATTTTTCAAAAAATATTTTAATTTCCAAGGATTTTATATCGTTTATATAATAATTTGGCAATTTTTAGGGTGAAAAAATTTTACCCCATCAAAATTGGGCAAAACAAGGCTTCAAAAAATGCAAAATGGCAAATCTTTTTTGGGAGAAAAACAAGGAAAAATAGCCCACTGGGATAAAATTCGCCCCTAAAATTATCCCTGTGTGCCTCCTCAAGGCGAGTTGACCAGTGTACTCCTTTTCCCAAATCTATAGACAAAACTACAAAATACTTGATGCCCTAGTATTTCCGATAGTAGTGATAGGTCAAAAATTGAAAATCCACAGAACTGAAAAATCATCTCGACAAAAAGATGCACTCTCCTAGGGTGAGTTAGATGGTCCTCCTTTTTTCAACTGATCCATGGAGGGGATTGCTCGAAATATTAAACCCTAGTTTCCAACTTTTGTCAGTCACAGTTGCACAAAGACTTCTTTCGAGGTAGCTCTGATACCCTGTTAGAATTTTAATGGTTATACAAGAACTTTAAACATATAACATCATTTCATCATAACCATAACATTCAAATCATTGAAAGAAAGACAAGCATAGCAACACAAAAGAACACAAAGATTTATCGTGGGAAAACCACAACGGAGAAAACCCATCAACTTCTATAGTATAGATTTCGTCACCAAGTGCAATGCTAATTGTTACCGACTAGGTTGCATCTAGTTGGACTTTCAAGTGACCCGCCAAAGATGAACAAACACTTGTTCAAATTCAGAGTTCAGAAGTTCATTCAAGCCTTCCAAGGCCCTTTTTTCATTTTTCTTACAACATGTTAATACCCTGCGGGGAGATTGTAAAAAATGTACTAGCATGGGGATTTTGTAAAGAACTTGGCTTCCTAGGACTTGGTTATCAAGCCAGTTATTCCAAGGTGTTTTTTCCCTTGTTAATTATGCAATGTTAAATAAGCAATGTATAATTTTCGAGTTTTTCACTTGCTCCTCCAAAGATGGAATGGTCATCTTGTTGGTTAAACCACAGGAGGTTATTAAAGTTCACGTGTCAATGTATATGAACGTGCTAGACATTGTTACCGAGTCACATGTACATGTGCTAGGTCCCCCTAGTTTTTTTTTAAATTTCTGAGAAAATAAATTTACCCACAAAATTAGACCATTTTTTAATGGTTTAATTAAACAAAATTGCAAAGGGCATAAAAGCTTGATCCAGAGGTGGAATTTGGCGTGTGGATGCTCGTTTGCACACTCATAGCATCCTCTTTACCTTGAGATCCACTTTTCATATGCTTTGGGTGATTAAAAAGTCACTTAAAGCCATTTTTTGCTAACGGTGCATCAAAATGTCAGTTTAATGCTAATGGTGAGACAAATTGGCAAAATACATGTGAAAAAAAATGTCAAAGGAGACAAGTTTTGACATGTTGGGTGAAGTGGCAAACTTGTCCCCCATGGATGGCGACTTGAACTTTCGATAAAAGCATTTGAATCTTCGGGATTTTCAAAGGGTAGTGAGTCTCTCAAGAAAGGTAATGCGCCACCCTCCAACACTTTGACGTCATGGATATGTTGACGAATAAACTCAAGTTTCAAGGCAACTTTATTGGGAGCCGAGGTGTCATAGATAATGACGAGATGAAGGCGAGTTAATGGGGGAAAAGATCAAGTCAAATCGCATCATATTGTGGAGTGGTGAGTTAGCTCGTGTAAAAGATATATTCTCTCTCCAAGAGGAAACACATTTGTTGTGTTGGCAACGATTTATTTGAGAGGTGGCGAGTGTGGGGAGTGAGGTCAATGTTGTCGACAGGAGACT
This sequence comes from Pseudotsuga menziesii, assembly GCA_001517045.1. NCBI lineage: Eukaryota > Viridiplantae > Streptophyta > Pinopsida > Pinales > Pinaceae > Pseudotsuga > Pseudotsuga menziesii. The sequence goes on along the minus strand of LPNX011040737.1, from coordinate 596,430 downwards.
TGGGCCACCCACTGAATTCTTGTCGAGAGGAGATAGCATGTTGTTGAGGCCTGGAGGGTATTGTCTTTCTCAAGAGGAGGGGATCTGGTCCTGTCATGCCATTGACATCTCAAGGCATGGCGAACGGTCTCACAGGTCCACACTAATCTGGAGGTTATGGTTGTGCTGCTATCGAACTATCTCTTAGTGCCCCTTTCCTAAGGGTAGCACTGTGAAATAGGAAGTAATATGTTGGGTCGAATATGGTCAAGCAGAAGGCCAAAGAATATGGGCTCGAAGCCTGAGGGTCTCCTGCATGTATAAGGTCAAGCATCTCTAGTTAGGATATCTAAGGAAGTTGGTGAGGGTCTGAGTCCCCATGAAAAGGCAAAGGAACCTCCCTTTGATCTCATAGTAAATTGGGCAACGAAAACTGAATATATCCTTTGTCTCGACCTCCTGAAGATGGCAGAAGTAGCAGATCTTGTCAAAACGGTTGATCCAGTGGTCTATCTCTACCCGAAGTCTGTGAGAATCCATGCTGAACTGGCAGAGGGGAAAACGGAGAGCGTGTAACCAATGGTGCAGGGTATATTGCAGTCAAATAATTAATATGTCTCTCATTTCCAAGAAGTGCTCAGCATAGAAGGCCATCTTAGGGTGTAACCCGCCCCTATGGTTAAACCAAGTGATCTCGATAAACTGCATATAAATGTCACCTCTGGTGATCCTGTTCAATTCCTGTGTAGTAGATTAGAGGAAGATCATTAGTTCTAACCTTATCATTCTGTTCTTCCAACATACAAGTGGCAAGAACCATAAACGCCATAGCAATAATTGTATCTCAAAGAAATCCATTCAATGCTTGATAATTCTGCGATGCCAAACTACAATTACTTGCATTACTAAATTGTTTTCCACCATCGCTAGGAAAAAGCATTGACCCCTTTCTCTGGCTTCTCATCCTACACATAAATAAGCCATTTAGGGGTTATATCTCTCATTTTTTATGAAGATTGGTTTGACTTTGCACAACTTTTAACAATATGTTTCTTTGGGTAGATTTGGATTTCACACTGCTAATACTCTGTAAACTAGTCCCATTCACTGCTTCTTCTGGTCACTTCTAGACATTTATAATCTTTCTCTTCAATTCATTTCTTCTGGAGACTGTAGTTGACTGCCAAAACTACGATGCTCATCTTGTAGAACTTTATGAAATAGTTATTATATTCTCTGCTCAAATTATTTAGTATTTACAACTTCTGAAAAAGGAATATTTTGCAAACATGCTGAAATTCTATCAGCCAAAAATTCAACATTCTTGAGCCAAATTTTGGATAATCTGTCACTAACTGCTTAGGTTTGATTATAACCCTTTCTTGACATGAATATTTAGGATGAAGATGAAAGTTAAACAAGAAATATACTTGGTAATTTTCACATTTACGATCATGCACAATCTAGATGAAAATTAAAATATTTAACAAAAAGTGTCCTACCGATGGAATGAAAATGAAAACTTACTTGTGTGCTAGTCATCTCGGTAGAAAGTTCAGAAAGGGAGCAAACATGGTGAAGACAAGTTGAATTCAGCAATGCTGGAAGATGACTTATATTAGCTATGGATGTATTGTCATTGTTTTCATACCACAAGCATTCCAACCTGTTCAACACGAGTAGTTTAGTTGCAGTAAAGAAATGAAAAAATTCCCCAACTGTGCAGGACCCAGAGAAATATGCTGAACAGCAATAGAAGGGCCAGAGATCATTCATGCATACAAACAAAATCAATGAGAACAACAAAAATGTTTCATTGAACTATGTGCTCAATTAAAGCATGGCACATGCTGCAAGTAGACTTAGATGTAACAAAACAGATACACTTGCCCCAAACTGCATCATCCTGTATAAAATAAATGCCCATTCATATTCAAAGCCAGATAAAACAGAAGGAAAATGAACAAGATGAGTAAGATGTTTCACCTGCCTTCACCAGCCCTATGACAGGCTAGACCAGATATAAAAACCATGTGACCACAGCATATCTTACCAGCTGACCTGAACCATAGGCAGTAGATTGTTTAGATTTCTCACAAAGTCAGCTATGGTGAATATAACACAGGAAAATGCAAGAAAACAGTGGGAAACCCAAAACTTTAAATGGTGACAAAGTATCATGCAGGTGTTAAAAACTTATCAATGACAGTCTACTTATCAATGCATCATGAGAAATGTGAAACCAGAAATAATGTAAGTAACAGAAAGGGGGAAAATAGCTTATAGGTAATTAATGAGCATGGACCTTGCTACCCACCAAGTTGCACTTGATGAACTTTCAGAAAGCCACCGATGATTGAACAAGTCAGTGTTTAGAAGTCCATGCAGACCATTTTTTGCCCCTTTTTTTAATTTTTGCATGTTCATACCCTCTTGGGGGAGTTGTAATGAATAACGTAGCATGATCGCTTTTTGTAAAAGGCTCGGTTTTCCTAAGACTTAGACATCAATCCAATTACTCTAGAGTGTTTTCCTTGTTAATTATATGTTGTTTTTAGCGACTTATAATTTTCAACTTTTTCACTCAATCCTCCAAAGCTGGAGTAGTTGTATTGGTGATTAGGCCCTAGGGGGTTATTAAAACCTAGTGTCAAGGTATATTACCATGCTAGTCATTATTTTTGAGTCATATGAACATGTGTTAATCCCCCCTAAGTGTTTTTAATTTTCCGCAAAAAATTAAATTCCCATTAAAAAACAGGATATTTTAATTGTAAAAATTCAAAAAAGGATAAAAGTGGTACTAAGAGGTCAAATTTTCCATGGGGGTGGTTGTTTTCTAACTGACAACACCCACTATACCCATGTACCCACTTTGAGAATAAAATTAATGATTTTAATCAATAAATATGACTTTTTCTCAAAAAAATCAAAAAAGACCAAATAAATGGGAAAAATCAGCATCCCATGTTTAATGGAAACATGTCTCAAAGATGTTTTCAATCATCTAGAGTGGTGGCAAGAGTTTGGTGAAGAAAGGGTGTGTTAGATAGAGAGTCAAGCTCTTGATTTGAGATTAGATTGTGATCTGATTTGAGAGATGGTGCATTCATCATCAGGAGAGGGCGCATATGTGAATAAGGGGGCGCATCTTTGAGATGAGGTGTCTTCATGTGAGAGAGGGTGACCCACTTGTGAAGGTGGCACCTCCTTTCAATCAAACAGCACCAATTCACTCTCCCTCTTTCCTCACTTAATTCAAACTCTATTGACATATGGCAATTTGCCCTTTCTTGGTAATTGCACCCTCTTGGGCCCTTTTTTCTAGTTAAGCAAGTGCTCTCTCCTTCATTCTTCATGATTAGAGGACCGGAAGGCTGCCCAAGCTCTACTCTTGTAATTTGTTATCTGTTGGAATAAAAGGCTTTGGAGAAAAACTTGTGATGTGTGGCTTTGTGTGTGTGGATGAATATTGTCAATGGAATATGAGGTAACTATGGCGTAGCTTGTTTATTGGTTGCATGTGTTGTTAATCTTGTTAGAGTTTGCAATTTAATTCAAATATATTAAATCTTTAATCCAATGCAATAGGATCACTGAAAGATAGACAAGCACAGCACAAAAGAGAGACGCAAAGATTTTATCCTGGGAAACCACAAGGGAGAAAACCCAACAACTTCTTCTATATAGATTCGCCACTTAGTACAATTTCAAACCAAGATAGAAAACCCAAAGATAAGATGTCTTTTGTTGCTTCTTCTTCTTCTTCACCAGCGAACTTGTCTTTCTCACTCTAGGAGCGTACTTGCTTCCACTTGCTATGTGTCCAAATGAGGGAGGGCACCTCCCTATTTATATTCTTCAGCTGAGTGACCTTTTGACGCAACAGGGCCAACTTTTGGACCTAACTAGGCTGCCTTCTCCTAGGGAGATTAAAAAAACATTTTATACTTATTATGTTGGAGACTATTGCCCCGACTTACAACGAAGGTTTTACCTCAACTCTTGCATGACCAATTACATTAATGGCATCTCCGATCGGAGGTAAAACATCCCCAAAAGGAGGTACAATAAAAGTACAATAAAATATAATAATAATAATACAAATAATACAATGAAGAATATCTTCTGAAGTTACATTTACAACAACACCCCTCATAACAAGAAAGGTATCCTTCTGACTGGGTCAATACAACTGGACACAATATCTAGACATCATCGTCATCGTTGTATCATCATCACTGCTGCAGCAACTCTCATCTCGTCAACCACTGACTAGTGACATCTCTTGAATCTATATGTCCTCAGAAGTTCTACAAAGCCAGACCTTTTTCATGCTGGATGTAGGCCTAGATCCCATCTAGGACTTCATCATCATCTCTATGAGCAAGCCATCAAGTAGGTACAGCCTAGGTTCTCTTTTTACATTGCCCAAGCAATAACCTGCATCCCCTACAGTCATCTCGTCGTATCCAGATCATCTCGTATGCCTACATTACGTCCCCAAGACAACCTGCGTCTTCCACACCATGGAGATCAGCACATGTGCATACACGACATCGTCCATATGGAGAGCATCCCAAGTGCATATCTCATGTCCACCAGACAACCTGCATCTCCCACCCAATGGATACATCCCAGGAACATTTTGTTGATGTATTTGTAACTTCGAAATGTATTCACTTGTATATTTTATGTATTGTACCTCGATGTTTATTCCAGGAAGTATTTGTAATATAATTGAGTCATGCCATGCTCCGATGTTCCTATCGGGAGATTCAATAATGTAAACAAGTCATGTAAAGTCATAGAGGGTAACCCTCCTTATTGATCAAGGGTTAAAGTCCCCGCACCTATGGGGCCCTAGGGTTATTAAACTCTCCTAGAGAAATCGGCCCTAGTGAGTTATTGTCAAGTCGAGAATTAGTATAAATAGAGAGTGAACCTCTCTATTTATCACACATTCACTTACACTCAGTTGTAGCGCATAACTGAGAGAGAAAGAAGAAGTTGGGACAAGAGAGAGAGAGACTACTGCTGTCAGGAGATCATCTTACTGTTTGTGGGTTTTACATTTGGTGCTGATTCTATCTCTGAGGAAGTTGCAGGGTTTTCTCCTTTATGGTTTCCCAAGGAAAATCTTTGTGTCTATTGTCTCTTATGTTTGATTGCTGTGCTTGTTATTCTCTCAATTAAAGATACTAAGATAATGCTAGCTTAAATGTTAAAAATCTAACATGGTATCAGAGCTAACCTGAGAAGAAGACACTGTGCAGCTGCGAAAGCTAGGGCTTCCTACTTTTTGGATCTCTCTCCACAGATTTTTAGCAAAAGGAGATTGGGCTGACTCTCTTCTCTAGGGCGCATCTTTCTGTCGAAGCAGAATCTGATTCTGAGCATTTTCAGTTTTTGACCCTACACTACTGCCGGAAATTAGGGCTTTCCACAGAAGTAGAATTTTTGAATGAGCCCAGGCCTGGATTGATCACAGTTTTTGGTTGGGTAGAACTTCAGGAAAGTCAAACCCTAATCTTCCAGAGAACCAGCTCTGCAAAAATTCAGCTCCAGATCCAGCTCCGACATCTTAACCTAGTAAGATCTAAATCTTTTGCATTTCCATTTGAGGTTCTCTGTTAAGATGTCTCATCATACCAAGCTTGATGAAAAGCTTGAGGGAGTTGATAACTTCCGAGCCTAGAAGTATAGGATCTCCCTGGTCTTGGAAGAAAATGAGTCGGACTCTTACATCACTGAAGAGGTCCCAGTTCCAGAGGGAGATGAGGCTAAAGCCTTACACAAGAACAAATTGGTCATGGCTAAGAGGATTATTGCTGATTCAATCAAAGGATCACCTCATTCCACAGGTGTCCTCCCTAAAGACACCTAAAGCAATGTTTGATGCCCTGACCAAACTATTTGAAGGAAAGAACATAAATCGAAAGATGACTTTGAGGAACCAGTTGAAGAATGTGAAGATCCAGAATGCGGAAACCATACAGTCATACTTCACAAGGGTCTCCCAGATCAAAGAACAACTTGAAGCAGTGGATGAAGAAGTGGAGAATGCAGAAATTGTGATGACCACCTTGAATGGTCTCCCTAGATCATGGGACTCCTTCATTCAAGGGATTTGTGCAAGGAAGAAGCTAGTCAAGTTTAGTAGGCTGTGCGAAGAATGCTCACAAGAAGAAGCTCGAATAATAGCCCGAGAAGAAAAGATGGGAAGTGAAGATCAAGCTCTCACAGTACAATCCAAGAAAAGCAGAACAGACAATCACAAAGGTAAGCACTTCCACCAGAAAGATAACCCTAGAAGATCTAGCAAAAATTTACCTAAATTCAGATGCTATACATGTGATGAAAGAGGACACTTTGCCATAGATTGTCCTCGAAATCAAAATGGCTCTCACAAGAAGAAGGGAAACAAGAGAAGACATCATGCTCATGCAGCAAAGGATGATGAACAAAGGATGATGAACCTTCCACAAAGAAAATAAAACAAGAAAGTGATGATTCTTCAACTGAAGAAGAATATGTTATGATTTCTGCTCTCACGGGAACTATTACACATGGAAGCAATGATTGGCTTATAGACAGTGGGGCTTCCAACATATGACGGGATTCAAAGAATCCTTTGTGAAACTGTCTGAACATGAGTCACCTCACAAGGTGAAACTTGGCGATGACTACCAATATCCAATAAAAGGTAGTGGTGAATCCTCCTATAAGCTAGACTCTGGAAAGTCTATGAAGATGAAGGATGTCTTGTTTGTACTGGGACTAAAGAAGAACCCCCTCTCCATATCTGCATTGGATGCAAAAAGCATGAGGGTTGCATTTGTAAATGGCCAAAGTTCTTATGTAGCCAAAGGGAAAGACTATTGATGATGCAGTAGTGACTAGGGAACAAGAAGGAGGTCTATACAAATTGAAGGGCCAACCAGAACAAGCTTTGGTTCATAACTCAGTAGAGCCAAATGAACTTTGGCATAAAAGGCTTGCACACGTGCACTATAGAGCACTATCACTTGCAAGCAAAGCTGTTGAAGGTCTTCCAGAAATACAGACAAAACATGACGGTGTCTACAAAGGATGTGCGAAAGGAAAGAACACAAAGAAGACATTTCCAAGTAGCGAGAGCAAGGCAAAAGGAATCTTGGAAATCATCCACTCTAATGTATGCGGTCCGATGTCATCCAGTTCATTAAGCGGGTATGTATACTATGTTTCTTTCATTGATGATTTTTCTAGGAACACATGGATATACTTCTTGAAGAACAAAGATGAAGTATTCAGCGAAGTTCAAGGAATTCAAAGCCTTGATCGAGAACCACACAGAAAAGAAGATCAAGACCTTTCGATCAGACAATGGCGGAGAATTCACATCAAATGAATTCAAAGAGTTATGCAAAGATTCAGGGATTAAGAGGGAGTTAACCACCCCATATAATCCACAGCAAAATGGGGTTGCAGAAAGGAAGAATAGAACGATCATGGAAGCTGCAAAGGCATTGCTTCATGATAAAGATCTTCCCATCATCTACGGGTAGAAGCTACCAAAACAACGGTGTATGCACAGAACCGTACTCCACACAGAGTGCTCGAGAACAAGACACCTGAAGAAGTCTTTTCTAGAAAGAAACCAAAAGTCAGCCATCTCAGAATATTCGGTTGTCTAGTGTACATACACATTCCAAAAGCAAAGAGGACAAAATTAGATCCTTCTAGAAAGAAAGGCATATTTGTGGGATACAGTGGAAGCTCGAAAGCTTATAGAATATACTTCCCAGAAAAAGATTGACATAAGCGGAGACGTAACACTCGACGAAGATTCAACTTACAACAAATCCAGAAAGAGACCAGTTGAAGACTCTGAAGAAACAAAAGCACCCAAAATTCAAGATACAACTATGAACGATGCAAATCAAGATGAAGATCGAGAAATGGAAGAACCCTAGGAACCTGTAGATCCACCCCAAGAGAAGAATCCTCACAAGAGGAAACCTGCATGGGTACGAGAGGCTATCCAAGGTGCAGAAAGATATGGGGCTCCAAAAGAAATACACAAAGAGAGGAAAAGAACTAGGTCCTGCTCCGGTTATGTGGCCTTACTATGTGATATTATTGATAAAGAACCTTCCAACTATGAAGAAGCAGCAAACAAGAAAGAATGGAAGGATGCTATAATCAAGGAGTACCAGTCGATCATGAAGAATAATGTCTGGGATGTTGTCCCTAGACCAGAGGGGAAGTCTATCGTGACTTCCAAGTGGATCTATAAGATCAAGCATGTTGCAGATGGTAGCATAGAGAAATATAAAGCAAGATTTGTGGCTCGTGGCTTCTCCTAGAAAGAAGGAATAGATTATGAAGAAACTTTTGCACCTGTAGCCAGATACACTTCCATCAGAACAATACTTGCTCTGGCTACAGTGATGAAATGGAAGATACACCAGATGGATGTCAAGACTACCTTCTTGAATGGTGTAGTGGAAGAAGAAGTGTATGTGGAGCAGCCACTCGGTTTTGAGACACATGACAAGGAAACTCATGTGTGTAAATTGAAGAAAGCGCTGTACGGTTTGAAACAGGCACCCAAGACATGGTACGACAGAATTGACAGCTTCCTATCCAATTTGGGTTTTACCAAGAGTAAAGCAGATTCTAACCTTTACTACAAGGTTGAAGAAGGGAACCCAGTGATACTCCTAGTAAAGCAGATTCCAACCTTTACTACAAGGTTGAAGAAGGGAACCCAGTGATACTCCTACTGTATGTGGATGATATGTTTGTAACAGGTGTGGATGGCTTTGATTGATGATACGAAAAGGAACCTTGCTGCCGAGTTCGAGATGAAGGACTTGGGTATGATGCACCACTTTCAAGGCATGGAGGTGTGGCAGAATGCAAATGGAATCTCCCTAGGACAAGGGAAGTATGCAGTAGAGATCTTGAAGAGGTTCGGGATGATGGACTGCAAGGGCATGACCACACCTATGGCATCGAACGTGAAGCTTTTAAGTGATGCTTCATCAAAGTCGGTTGATGCTACGATGTATCGTCAGATGATTGGGTCCTTGATGTACCTGACGAATACGAGACCAGATATTTGCTTTGTTGTGAACACATTGAGCCAGTTCCTGACAAATCCTAGACATGTTCACCTAATTGCTGCAACGCATATTCTGAGGTACTTGAAGGGTACAGTTGATTATGGGCTCAAGTAAAAGGCTGATCAGAAGATTAACCTGGAAGGTTATGTTGATTCAGATTGGGCAGGCAGTGCCATCGATAAAAAGAGCACTTCAGGGTGTTGCTTCAGTATGGGCTCAGGTGTGATCTCTTGGTTTAGCAAAAAGCAGTCCTGTGTGGCACTGAGTACAGCCGAAGTAGAATATGTCGCAGCTTGTTCGACTAGCTATGTGTTACAGGTATAAACTAATTGAGAGGGGGGGGTGAATCAGTTAGTTAAGATTTGTTACAATACACTTCTTTTAACTTAGAATCAATAAACTTTATGGCAGTCAATCTTTGCTATGAATTTAGAGTTATAAACATAAGAGCAGATAACATAATACACAGCATTCAATCACAACATTTAATCACATATATGATACACAGATATTTCACGAGGAAACCCATAAGGGAAAAAACTCTTCTTCTTATGATGTCAAAGGCTTCAATGGCTGTACATCACTTCTTATTTGAGCACCGACTCAAAGAGGCTGCAATCTCTAAATGCAAGCACCAACTTGCTGAGAGCATCAACTCCCACTGTGACCCAGCACCAACTAAGTGAAGACACCAGTCTTCAATCTCTACAAGCACCCACTTGCAGACAGAGACATAAAGTCTCCCCTAGCACCTCCCTACCTCCCTTATTTGCTAGACTTTCCAATAGAATCAAAATGCAACAATACAGAGATGTCTCTGCTTACCAAACCACTCTGCTCTGTTCGACATCGGCTCTCTGCTCCTCTGTTCTGTTCAACTGTTCAGCACATTCTTCAGTTCCTCTGCTCTGCTCATTCAGTATCAGTTTACAGTACTGATCCCTTAATACTCTGCACACCATTACACTCCCCAAAAACAGCTCATGCACACAACTGTTTCTGCTCAATATATATATATATATCATCTTTTGAGTTCATTTCTCTCTCTGTTTCATCGAAACAACATTCTCAAACCGTTACAGAACCGGTTCAGCTTCAGTATCCTCAAACCGTTACAGAAATAGTTCAGCTTCTACATCCTCTGTACACATCCTTACTCTTCAAATCATCATTACAAGCGGTTACTAGACGGTTCGCATTTCAGGTTCATCATAACTGTTAATCCGCCTGCTCAAATACTCTTCGAATCCTCAACTGTACAGGGCTCTTCGTATTCTTCTTCGAAGATTACACTGAAGCGGCGGGTGAAATGACGGAGCTCGCAAGCAACATCTCCTTCCGCAACATCGGAGGTCGGTAGAAGTTCTCCTTCCGCAACGTCGGAGCTCGCAATCAATATATCCTTCCGCAACATCGGAGGTCGGAGGAACATCTCCTTCCGCAACGGCGGAAACTTAAATGCTGTTTAGAACGGATCGAAAGTCAGAACGATATCAACATCGGAAGCCAAAAGCTTCGCACAGCCGCAACGACGGGAAGAAAAAGACTACGGACACTCGATCTGCATCGAAAGTCGGAGCGCTTTACACTTCGGATGCTTAACCACTTTGGGAGCCGCAATGGTGGAGATCAACAGGTTATAGCCATGCGACGCACATCGGAAGTCGGAGCGCTTTACACTTCGGATGCTTAACCACTTTGGGAGCCGGAACAGCGGAATCCAAAAGACAACATCCTCCGATCTAAAACATTAGTCTGAATCTCAGCCGAACCACTTTGGTAGCCGCAACGGCGGAAGCCAAAATGACTAAAACTTCCGCAAGGTGTTCGATGGCAAGGCCCCAACACCAAATACTTTATTGCACGCTCAAAACAGTTGTGAGGGTGCGCGGTTAACATTTGGTGATAACCTTTGGCGGAGTTTCCAGTTGGCATTTGACATATGGTTCCGTTTTGGCACAGCTCTGTCATATATATATAACGTTATAGCGGAGTTCAGATCCTTGGCATGGCGGGAATGTCTCACATATGGAACTGTTCGTACTTCGCAATTTTTGTGATATCCGTTCGGTGAGTGGATTTTCCATAGACTTTAGTCTGAATCTCTAGCACCTCCCACTGTTCGATTTTCTCCATTGATACATGCATGCCTGCCTCTTTTTCAGTAGATTGCCACATCCATTTGACATCAGTTCCCTTTCTCTTTATAGAAGATTGCCATCAATGACAATACACTAAAACTTTAAGACTGAGCACTAGCCACCATCTACTAGTCCTGAACACACCATTCTGAAAGATATTCCAACACTGTGAGGTAGTGTGGCTTAGGAAGCTACTATTTGATTTGTTTGATCTCCAGTTGGATGCTACTTGTATATATTGCGACAACCAGAGTTGTGTGAAGTTGTCTAAGAACCCGGTGTTCCATGACAAGTCGAAGCATATCGAGATCAAATATCACTATATCAAGGATATGGTGTAGAGGGGAGCAGTGAAGCTCCAGTATGTTGCGACGAACGAGCAAATAATTGATGTGTTGACCAAGCCATTGGCCAGGGTGAAGTTTGAGTACTTCAGGGAGAAGTTTGGTGTTCTCCATATCGAGGTTCCCTCCAAGGGGAGGTGATGAGTCCGAGAGCCTTTCTAACATGGTAGGATTGGTTCCTTCCATGGTCAGATATAAGTGCAGAAGCCACTCTGATGTGACTGTGGGATGTGTTCCCACATGATCAGATGTAAGTGCAGAGCCATTCTGATGTGACTGAGGGATGTGTTCCCACATGATCAAATGTAAGTGTAAAGCCATTCTAATGTGACCGAGGGATGTGTTCCCACATGATCAAATATAAGTGCAGAGCCTTTCTTACATGGTTGTTGGATGTGTTCCTCCCATGGTAAGATACAAGTGTTGAGCCTTTCTTACATGGTTATTGGATGTGTTCCTCCCATGGTAAGATATAAGTGTTGAGCCTTTCTGACATGGTTGTTGGTTCCTCCCATGGTCAGATGTGAGTGTTGAGCCTTTCTGACATGGTTGTTGGATGTGTTCCTCCCTGTTGAAAAAAATCTCAGTTTAACTGCTAGCTGGTTTAATGAACAATTTTGTGTGTTTCACTTCAGTCGGTTTTGCATAGGCTTGAAGCTACTTATAAAAATTTTCTAAACAATTTAACACGCAGAAAAACACTAACAGGCTGAAAACAAATGCATGCACACCATAAATTTGACTCAGATATTTTTGGCTAATCAGCCCTGGAAAAACCCCCACGGGGAAAACCAGTCAGAGAGGAGAGATTTTAATTAATTCTTCAGCAAGGTACAGGACAGAAAAATAATGGTGAAAATACAACTTATCTCCACCAGCAGCCTTTTTCTCAAAATCTGGAAAAATGCTCAGCAATCCCAGCCATACATTTTTCTCTGATTTTTCTTCAGCAAATTAAATGCACTGGTACAACTTTGACAGGCCGTACACCTCCTCGATTTTCGTGCCAATACTCAGCAGACCGTACAGCAGACCTAGCCGTACAGTTTCCTCGATTTCTGTGCAATTTAATGTGTAGTCCGTACAGCAAAAACCCTCAGCCGTACACCTCGATTTCTGTGCAGAATTAAATGTGCCGTACAGCAGTCCTTACTCCTCGAAATTCGTGCAGCATTTAATGCACCGTACAGCAGGCCGTACACCTCGAAATTCGTGCAGCAAACAGGCCGTACTTTCTCGGTTTCTGTGCAGAAAATGAAGCAGCCGTACAGCAGCAATAAATGCAGGCCGTACTCCTTCTTGGGAACTGTGCACTCCTATTAAATGTGGTCTCGACCTCCTGGAGTAAACTGGAATCTCTTCAGCAAACCCTTTTCTAGAAAATCGTGCCCTCCTTGAGCAAACTCGACCCCTCTCTCCAGCTCTATCTTCTTCACCTGAAAAAATGAACAAGTGAAGTCTCTTTGCCTCCCTCAACCCTTTTTGTTTGCCCTAAGTGAGTTTCTTAATCCAACGGTGGAGAAAGAATCAAATCAATGGCCAAGATGAAATGAGAGTGAAAATCCCTTTTATTTATTTCTCATAAATAAAATCACTCACCCACTTAAATTTATCAAAAAGTGACTTTACTGTTATAAAGTCTCATTAAGTGACAATTAATGTGAGGGTCACCTTTTTCCCTCTTAAAGTGACTTTAGGCAAAAATTAAAGTCACCTAGGGAACATCTGCCTAGGTACAAAAATCAACACTCCCATGGTCAGATGTAAGTGCAGAGCCCTTCTTACATGGTTGTTGGATGTGTTCCTCCCATGGTAAGATATAAGTGTTGAGCCTTTCTTACAAGGATGTTGGATGTGTTCCTCCCATGGTAAGATATAAGTGTTGAAGCCTTTCTGACATGGTTGTTGGATGTGTTCCTCCCATGGTCAGAAGTGAGTGTTGGGCCTTTCTGACATGGTTGTTGGATGTGTTCCTCCCATGGTCAGATGTGAGTGTTGGGCATGCCTTTCTGACATGGTTCTTGGATGTGTTCCTCCCATGGTCAGATGTAAGTGTTGGGCGGGCCATTCTGACTGAGGGTCAGATATAAGCATTGAAGAAGACCTACATGGAGGCTAGGCCTACAACCAGCATGAAAAAGGGTTGGCTCTGTAGAACTTCCTACGACGAGAAGAATTGAGAGATAGCACCAGTCATGATCCAGCAGTGATGATCCAGATCCAGTGATGATCCAGATCCAGAGATGAAGATGACTTGAAGATGAAGATAACTTGATGATACAGAGAAGAAGACTTGTGCTAATAAATTGTGTCGAGAGAATACCTTCCTAGTTGTTACCACCTCAAATTGGCAGAGGTGTCCACAGCCTGCAAAAGATCACAAAATAGTCAACATTTTGAAAATCAAAGATAAGAGTCACAATGTTGTTTCCCTAAACAAGCATTGTAAATTCATACTTCAGGATGGATTGTTTTTCTCAGAAAAATGGTGTAGTGCTCAATAATGAAATGGATAACTTCTCAATTTCTTCAAATAGTTCTGCAGATCTGTTGAGGGAAAACATACTGCTGCTGCTATTATGAAGGCCTCTTTATGGGCTGTTGTGTCGAAACTGTGTTGGATCTTCTCTACTTGCTGCTGCCAGTAGTGGCACTCTACAGGATAGTCAGAGACACGAGTCAGATTGTAATTCTGAGATTGTCAAAGAAGCTGAAAAAATATTCATTGTGGTCAGAGGCAGCCCATAAGTATGTTGCATATGCAAGACTAAGCAGCAGTTCAAATGAGTTGGGTGATAAAAGTAAGAAAGGAAGTGTGGGATCTGAAGTAACTTCCAGTAGAATCCTCTCATGACTGTCTCCGGACAAAGAAAATCCAAACCCATTGGCTCTAAAACCAATTGAAACTGTACAGGAAGAGTTATTTGCTCCTGGAAACCTCTTCCATATTCGTGGCCGGTGTGTTGCCATTACAGGTGTCCTCTGTCCGAGAGAGTAAGTCAGATGATAAAAGGTTCTCAATTTTCACTAGTACAAAGACACTACATTTGTGTACTGAATCCAGAGAGGACCGAGCTGCATGGGTCGAAGCATTGTTAGCTTCAAAAGATCTTTTCCCTCACATATTGACAAGAAACCCTCTAGCACCCATTGAAGATATCCAAATTTCAACAGTGAATCTCAGACATCGCCTGTTGCAAGAAGGGTTGGATGAAGAAGCAATCAGAGATTGTGAGCAGATCATGCTCTCTGAGTTTTTTGAGTTGCAAAATCAACTAAATATTCTACAATAGAAACAGTTATATCTAATGGACACATTGAGGCAGTTAGAGGCAAAAAAAGTAGAGCTAGAAACTACAGTTGTTGATGAAACTCAATGTTGGTCAAAGGGGCGAAATGCATCTGGTGGATCTAAGAACGGACGGTATAGCGGGGAATAGCCTAATGAGGATCCTTAGTGTAGTAGCTCGTGCTGGAAACTGTCAACAGTCAGTACTTGTCTTCTGTTGAAGTCGAATTTTCACATATCTGTGTATATTAGCAATTTCTAATATTGTAGATTGATTGCATAATTATATGAATACCTTCATGGCAAGAAGCTCCCATATCGAAGAATACTTTGTGAGACAGTCAATCCGAGAGTTGTGAACAAATCACAGGCTTTTGGCATAGTAAGCACCAATTGTCATTCTCGCGGCCACAGCCAGCAGTTGACAGGCAGTTCGGGTTGGGCTCTTTACTCAGAAAATAATGGGATCCTGTCCACCATCATAGAACCAATCAACTGCCATGGAGAGGAGCTGTCAATTTGCCCAGGACTGATGATTCTCCACGCTGATGAGTCCTTTCAAAGCCACTCAATGTTATCGGTGTTTGGTACGTGAAGTTTGGGTGCATTGACAACCGATTTGGTTGTAAGCAGTATCCTGGCAACCATAAATTTGAATTTAGCACTGTGTTTTCACGTGGCCCGTGTTTCTCTTAGCAATCGATGCATGGGGTTTTGGACTGGATCCACGCCTTGTTTTCACACTGCATCAGCAGCTCCGAATGTAACCATGACCAATTGTTGCTTCCTAGTGTTGTGATCTTCTTGCCAACCAACGGATTGCCACCATCTGCTATTGTTTCACAACCACTCGTGTTGCAACGGAAAATGGGCAACCATCGTGACCACGTGGGGGGTTTCAGTAACTCATCGTTTCTCCTTTAGCAAACACTTAGGCACCCTTCTTCACGTGAAGCCGGAGTCATCGCCAGTTCATTGGTAGCCGACTACAAAATGAAATGCCACAAATCCGTTGTTGCAGCCATGCCAGAGATGAAGAGATGCCACCACTGTGTATTTCCACGAAGTTCACATCTTCATTGACAGCGAAGTGTTTAAAATTTATGGCAACCGATTACACAGCAGTTTATTAGCACCAATTGCGTGGAGTTTTTGGAGCAACTCATGTCCATCTGGTGGCTGATTCCGTGGAAACTACTTTCGGAAGATGAGATTCGTGATATTGGGGTGAGGCGTTTGGTTAAGCCTGTTCCATAATCTTTAGTCAAATGGAAGGTTCATAAAGTCGAGAGGCCAAAACTTGGAGTCCTTTAATTATAATGTATAAGTTTTTCTTAGACTTAGAGCTAGGATCCACCTTTTTATTATTTAATTATTTTATATTTTTCCTTTTTCCTTTTTTGGAAAAGTAAGAAAGGCTTTTTGGCTTATAAAAAGAGCATAGCTCTTCATTTGTGAGGATGGAAAGTTTTTGGGCTGGGAGAATTTTTTCCCCAGAGTTAATAAAGAAATTCATTGTTGAGTTTTTGGACATGTTGGGTTTTTCAGTGGTAATCTTGTGTTTTCATAAGTTGTAGACTAAGCCGACATAGAAGGCTAACAATCTAGCACGTTGGGCAAGCATTTGCAGTTGCCAAGTTGCTTGTCGCCGTTATGTTCTTTGAGGTCTGGGAGTAATGGAAAGTAGTCAGTTATACTACCATTCTCCTGGCCTTTGATTATGGAGCGGACCAGCCTGATCTCCCTTCTGCAAAACGCAAAGCCTTTCTGAGTCCCCTTCTGACTCCATTCGCCCTTCTGATACTGGCACTGGCCTTTCCCTCGAGAACTGATCCTCCATTCCCTTCCTGCCCATCAATCCAACTTATTTTTCTTTCTGCTACTCGAGTTTCTCTAAGGCAGCTTCTTCAGATCACCCTGCCCTTAGCTACACCTGCTTTAGAGATCCGAACTTAGGGAAACCCCCCTAGAGCCGGAGAAAAGCCAGCCTGAAGCGAGGAGAGAGAAGGTGTGGTGACATTGGCCTCTCTCTCAAGAGGTTGTCGTCGGGCCGGCGCGCCCGCGGGTTGGGCTTTTAGCACCCGCGTGCCAGTTTCGGGCAACAACACTAGTTAAGAGGGAGGGAGTGTTGATGTATTTGTAACTTCGAAATGTATTCACTTGTATATTTTATGTATTGTACCCCAATGTTTATTCTGGGATGTCTTTGTAATGTAATTGAGTCATGTCATGCCCCGATGTTCCTATTGGGAGATTCAATAATGTAAACAAGTCATGTAAAGTCATAGAGGGTAACCCTCCTTATTGATCAAGGGTTAAAGTCCCCGCGGTTGTGGGGCCCTAGGGTTATTAGACTCTCCTAGAGAAGTTGGCCCTAGTGAGTTATTGTCAAGTCGGGAATTAGTATAAATAGAGAGTGAGCCTCTCTATTTATCACACATTCACTTACACTCAGTTGTAGCGCATAACTGAGAGAGAAAGAAGAAGCCGGAACAAGAGAGAGAGAGACTACTGCTGTCGGGAGATCATCTTACTGTTTTTGAGTTTTACTTTTGGTGTTGATTCTATCTCTGAAGATGTTGCGGGGTTTTCTCCTTTATGGTTTCCCCAAGGAAAATCTTTGTGTCTATTGTCTCTTATGTTTGATTGTTGTGCTTGTTATTCTCTCAGTTAAAGATCATAAGATAATGCTAGCTTAAATGTTAGAAATCTAACACATCTGCGTCTTCCACACAGTGGATACATCCCAGATGTATTACGTCTCTCTTAGTCAACCTATGTCTCCCACCCATTGGGTACAACCCAAGAACATCTGCGTCTCCCACCTAGTGGGTGCAGCCCAAGAACATCTGCATCTCCCACCCAGTGGGTACAACTTAGGTGTATTATGACTCTCTCTCGGTCAACCTGCATCTTCATGCATGGAGATACATCCCAGGAGCATCCAAGATGCATCACATCCTTTCGAACCACTGGCATCTTCGTTCCTGCAGATATAGCCTAAGCGCATCCCAAATGTTTTATGACCCTGTTGTCGCCTTTCATGCACCCCGAGGGTTAGGTTGGCATGGCAGAAATCTTCAAGCCACTAAGTGCATCCTTGGGGGCAAGTCTCGAGTCAAGTACTATCACTTGATCTTAACTCCTCCGTTTAGGCAAACTCCTAACGAAGCCAAGGGGGGTAGACCCTATGAGTTACTAAGGTTGATTAAGCTTTAGATGGTGGTTTGTGATTGAGTAAATTGTTTAGGAGTTTTTGTAAAATGCCACAAGAGATTGCAATAGTGATTAAGACAACAGCATGAGCAATATAATCAACAAACACAATGTGACTTAAAGAAAATGCTTATACGATAAAAGCAAAGACCAGTGATGAAAAAGGAGTCTAAAATGGAGTGTTGGAATGTTGAATGTATTGCAATTGTTCTTGGTCAATTTTAAGTTTATAAATTAACGTATGGATTATGATGGAGGGGGATTCCCACTATACTGCAAAGGTACAAGGAATATGTCCAGACTCACTAAGTGTGGTAGCACACGAGAAAATGTGGGTTGAATGGAGTCACGGGGGGATGTCTAACACTACACCAACAAGATGTAGACTGACGAGACCCCGCGGTAACTTTTTCAGTTGTTCCCGCTTCCACTGTACAATTTGCCCACATGAAGCAAAACACAACACTGGATTTTCGTTGCGGGGAGTTTTAATTGAAAGTGAAAATAATTAAACTAGTCACTTAGTTTCTTTCTGGTTTGATCAACTGTTCAATCGAGGCTGCAGCAATCCAGAGCTTACAGGAACTAAGTCTTGTTAGTTTTAAGTGTTTCTAAACAATGTTTTCTTAGTTAGAAAAGAAAACCCAAGAATCTGTTTCCAGGACCAGTACTCAAGCAATCCCTTGTCCATGAACCATACTCGGGAAAGCAAGGGGGTTTATTTTAAAAGCAAAAATGCAATAAGAAAGGTTTTCTAATTACTACATTGTGCAAATCTTTTCCCTTTTGGTAATTCGGTGTAGCGCAGTGGGTTAGTATTTGTATTACTTTGCAATGAATGAAATTGAAATTTGAAATAGCAAAGTATATTGATTTGTAAAGTAAAACTACACTAACAAAAGCAAAACCATGAAAAAAGTGCACCGACGCAAATTCCCCCAGGGGGATGGCGAGTGGGTTCTTAGGAGCCCACTCAAAATCTTTTATTATGGTATTTACAATGCTTGAGGTGGATGCCAACGGTCCTTATAGATCTAGATCCAAAGGTTTTTAAAGTTTTAGAAAGATAAGATTAAGAATGGTGCTCCGGGAGGTCTTTGAATAGCTTAGATCTTTGATTTTCCAGCAGCATTTCTCCTTGTCCTGACAATAAAACTGAAAAACCAGCCACCTATAATGAAACAAATGTGCCAAATAAAGCATTACGAACATAAAAATATTAAGTACTAAAGGATTGGAAATATGCACAAGTACTTAATAAAACTAGATCTACTTTAAAAAATATCACTTTATGCTTCTAGATCTAGATACATGTTTAAACAAATCAGCCTTTAGATATTCTTTTAAAAGAAATACTAATCTACTTAAGCATGTGAGTAATCGTAGCCAAAAAAGATTTAATTTAGAAGTGAAGGAAAGAGAAAAGAGGAGATAGCTCCAAGCTTGGGAATCCTTTGAGTCGTGGAGTTTGTTGTTGGAAGCAGAGGGACTATGAACCTTGGAAGTGCTCAAAATTTGGAGGAGTCACACAAGATCAACCAAACATTCGAGCCTAGATACTTGTATCAACTCATCACTTATTGCACAAAGACATGGTTAAACGCAAGGTTGTTAACTACAAAAGAAACCCAGAAAACATGCATTTAAACAAAAATAACATACGCGTCCAAGAGATCTAATGCAACTAACCAGTACGAAATAATCAAGCAAGAAATTTCTTACCCTACTGAGATTACTTCTCCCTGTAGGCCCACAACAAACCAAATAAGTACAACAAAAATGAATGATAGAGATTACCTCATGAATTATGCAATGTTCATCCACACACATGAGCCATACACCACATGAGACCACCAAAGTCTTTCTATTATTCCAGAAAGTATTACAACTACCATACAACACTTGGGAATTCCTTCGGTCCTCCGGCACTGCCAAAAGAGAGAGCAAAGCTCCGTATAAATAACCAAAGAGAAGAGGGGGAGGGGGAACCACCACCTGAGATGAAGTCGAGTTCAAGGAGATGATTGTGGATCTTGTTTGGAGTTGGGTGCAAGGAGAAAGAGCCACCTCTACCAAGAGAGAGGCGCACTCACCTACCAGGCCACATATTGTTTCAATGGGTGCCACATAAGAGATGCACCTCCATGAGAGGGAGGATGCATCCCTAAACTTTAGTAACCGGTAATCATATGAGATCATCCTCAATAATGACAACACCACATCAAATCAACTTTCAAGAATGATGTTTCGCGAGGTAACAAATCGCCTTAATCTTTGGTTGACTTTCCCACATTTTACAAATTCACTTCCCATGTAAGCGATACATGAGAGGGTGTGGTGAGCGCATTCCTCGAGTGAATGAAGTCACCACCCTTTATTTGGGCCCCACTTTGGGTTTCCCTCACTCCTAAAACATTCGCCTTTAAACTTAGACTAAGTCGACTTCCATATGAGACAAAACTGCGAGCTCATCCACAAAGTTTTGTCATGTTTCCTTTGACTTTTGACTGTCACTTTGTGCCATTTTGTTGCATCTTTAGCATTTATTGACCACGTTGTTGCTAATTTAAGCAAAAATGCTTTACGGGATAATTTAATCACCCGAAGCATAGGAAAAAAAGGTCCTAGGGTAAAGAGGACGCTTTTAGTATGAAAACGAGCATCCCCACGCCAAAAACGGACTCCGGACCACACTCTTATTACAATTTAAATTTTTCCATTTAAACCATTAAAAATGACCTAATTTTGCAGGAAAATTTATTTTTCTCGAAATTGAAAAAAAACTTAGGGGGACCTAGAACATGTCCATACGACTCAATTTTGATTCCTAGCATACTTATATACATTGACATGTGAACTTTAATAACCTCCTAAGGCCTAACCACCAATACGAGCATTCCAGCTTTGGAGGAGCAATGAAAAACTCAAAAATTATACATCGCTTCTTCAGCATTGCATAATTCACAAGGGAAAGAACCAATGTTCCCCCAAGTTTCCGGGACAGGGGGATGCAGGAGCGGGGAAACGCACATTCGGGACGCGTGCTGACCACCCCCAAATTTAGGGATATTCGTGGGGGACGTGGGGACGTCTCTAAAATTATAAAAATAAAATAAAATATAAAAAAAAATAATTCATTTGATGTATATTAATGATTGTGCAATGTAAATATTAAATACATCAGTTTATTTTCTAAGTAGTACCAAGTAGGAATGGTAAAATGTGAAAATAATGGGAAAATATTATAAAAAAATTCACAGGGGGCATGGTTGGGGAGGGAAAGTTTCGCCCAGGAGTCCCCAAGTCCCCGGGACATAGGAAACGTGGAAACGCGTCCCCAACCCTACGGGACGCGTCCTCGTTGAACACTGGAAAAAACACCTTGGAATGATCGAATTGACATCTAAGTCTTAGGAAGCTAAGTCCTTTACAAAATGTTTGCCATGCTAGTACATTTATTACAATTCCCCCAAGGGGGTATGAACATGTGGTAAAAAAATAAAAGGGCCAAGAAGGCCTAACGGACTTCTGAACTCTGATATGACCAAGTGTGCTTGATCACTCTTTGTCGGCTCGCCTAAAAGTCCAACTAGGTGCAACTTAGCTAGTAACAGACCCGTGGACCACCAAGATCTTTGTACATGTAGGTACAGCCTAGTATCATCCAAGATGCATTACGTCCTTTAGGACCTCCTGCATCTTCGTCCATCCA
This sequence comes from Pseudotsuga menziesii, assembly GCA_001517045.1. Classification (NCBI taxonomy): domain Eukaryota; kingdom Viridiplantae; phylum Streptophyta; class Pinopsida; order Pinales; family Pinaceae; genus Pseudotsuga; species Pseudotsuga menziesii. The sequence continues at coordinate 574,636 of LPNX011040737.1, read as the reverse complement.
GATACAGCCCTAGTGCACCTACGTCTTCCAGACATGTCACATCACTCCCTCTTTCGAGGAACATCGATATAGATAACACTAAGCTTCTCTCTAAAGTAGAACTTTACTCTCGCTAATGGCTTGATCAACACATCAGTTGTTCGCTCGTATGTCGCAACATACTGGAGCTTCACTGCTCCTCTCTGCACCATATCCTGGATATAGTGGTACTTGATCTCAATATGCTTCGACTCGTCATGGAACACTGGGTTCTCAAACAACTTCACAAAACTTTGGTTGTCACAGAAGATACAAGTTGCCTCTAACTCAAATCAAACAAATCTGACAATAACTTCCGAATCCATGCTGCCTCACAACTAGCCGAACAAGCTGCAATATACTCTGCTTCAGTTGTACTCAATGCCACACTCGACTGCTTTCTGCTAAACCACAAGATCACCCCAGATCCCAAACTGAAACAGCATCCTGAAGTGCTCTTTTTTTCTATGGCACTGCCTACCCAATCCAAATCAAAACAACCATGCAAGTTAATCTTCTGGTCCATCGCATACGTGAGCCCATACTCAATTGTATCCTTCAGGTACCTCAATATATGCTTTGCAGCAATCAGGTGAACACATCTCGGATCTATCAAAAACTAGCTCAATGTGTTCACAGCAAAGCATATGTCTAGCCTCGTGTTTGTCAGGTACATCAATGAACCAATCTTCTATCTATACATCGTGGTATCAATTGTCTCTGAAGAATCATCACATAGTAGCTTCAAGTTTGATGCCATGGGTGTGGCAATGGCCTTGCAATCCGTCATTCAAAACCTCTTCAGAATCTCTACTACATACTTTCCTTGATCAAGGAATATCCCATCTGATCTCTGCGACTCCTCCAGACCTAAGCAGTAGTGCATCATCGCCAGGTCCTTCATCTCGAACTGTGCGACAAGTCTCTTCTTTATATCTGCAATGAGCTCATCCTCACCTCTTAGGAACAGGTCATCTACATATAGTAGGAGTATCACTGGTCTTCCTCCCTCAACCTTGAAGTAGAGATTGGAATCCGATTCACCCTTGGTAAATCCCAAGCTCATCAGAAAACTGTCCATCCTGTCGTACCACATCCTGGGTGCCTGTTTCAAACCGTACAAGGCCTTGTTTAATTTTGAAATATCCCAAATCCCAATATTTTCTATTTCCA
>LPNX011040737.1:546814-567666 GCA_001517045.1 Pseudotsuga menziesii | reverse complement strand
TACAAGTGGGCATGCAAACTGCCATGCAAAAATCCCTATTTTATAGGAAAAATTAGGGTTAGGGTTTGTGAGATAGAATGAACACTTACCACTGATAAGCCAGCGAAACTGCTTCGGAGAAAGTATGCAAGCACCGAGAACTGGATCGGAGATGGGCAGATCTCTTCTACTTCCGGTGAACCCCCAGCAGCAAGAACCCCAGTCAGAAAAGGGTGACGCTTTCAGTGAAGGAGGTGTCCAATGAAGCTGCCGATTTGCAGGGCTGATAGCCTTCCCGTGCCGGAGAGAATGCCTGGTACATGCGGGATTTCTGAGACCTCTAGGCAGGATAGCGACTTGCTTCTGAGAGACAGCTGCTCACGCCCCTAGAATCCCGAAACTGCTGATAACTGTTCCAGATGAGCACGGATGGATCTGATAATCACCGGGTACCGGAGTATGATGTTGATGATGAGAATGGTGCCTGAGTTTCGGAGTAAAACCAAGATCTGAAGGCCCAGCAACTGATTAGGGCTTTCTGGCTAAAAACCCCCTCTTACGGCTGCACACGTGTCCCTACAGCGATCTATACCATATATTGGATAACTTATAAATGAATGAATGAAGAACAAGTGGTGAACCTGTATGGCTTACCCAGAATAAGACTAGGACAGATGTTTCACTGCCGAAATCCCGTTAGCTGAAGACTCCGTCTCCAACCCCAACTGCTGTGCTACTATCCAAGAGCTCCCAAAATAATCATAATCCAAAAGGTGAAGTCTCCTTTCGCTTTATCCTTTATTTATAATGTTCAACTGCGAAAACCCTAATCTTTGACCTAATTAGGTCACTTTATCTTCTAATTTGCCATTGACTTGCATGCATGCGGATGGAGACTTAAAGAGTGCATGCATCATTAAATAATGTTGGGATGGCATGCACGAAGGTGGCCTTTGGCCCCAGTGGCCCTTCTTGACCTAATGATGATGCCCTAGATCTTCTATGGATGGCATCAAACCTTAGTTGATTCCCTAGCTGTCAGTAACCGCTCGAACCCACAGGAATCACATAGGTTAGCGGTTTTGGGCCTCAAGGCCTAATTGGAAGGGGACATTACAAATTTGCACACATGAGTCTTCCTATCATGTGTCTCAAATCCAAGTGGCTACTCCACATACACTTCCTCTTCGACTACACCATTCAAGAAAGTTGTCTTTACCTCAATTTGGTGTATCTTCCAATTCATTATAGCAGCTAAAGCTAGTACTAAACTAATGGAAGTGTATGTCGTTACTAGTGCAAATGTCTCCTCATAAGCGATGCTTTCTTTCTAGGATAAGGCACGTGCTACAAATCTTGCCTTGTATTTTTCTATCCTTCTATCTGCGGCATGCTTGATCTTGTAGATCCATTTCAAAGACACTACGAACTTCCCTTCTGGTCTCGAGACCACCCCCTAGACATCATTCTTCATGATCGATTGATATTCTTCGATCATGGCATCCTTCCATTCCTTCTTTTATGTTGCTTCCTCATAGTCAGAAGGTTCTTTATCAATGATGTCACAAAGTACCGCCACATAACTGGAGTATGGTCTCCATCTCTTTCTCTCTCTGGAAGTCCCATCTGGAGCACCATATCTTTTTGCATCTTGGATAACTTCACATGCCCATGGTGGTCTTCTCTTGTAGGAGTTCCTCTCATGAGGTGGATCAACAAGTCTCTATGGTTCTGTCATGTCATGATCTTAATGGTCCTCCTGTATATTTTCTTCCATAACTATATCTTTGGATCTGGGAATTTCAAGTTCTTCGGTTTCTTTATAGTGGAATTGTCTTGACTTGTTGTATTTTGAGTCTTCATCAAAAGCCACATCTCGGTTGGTCTCGATCTTCTTGAATCCTAGGAAGTATATTCGATATGCTTTTGAAGTATCATTGTATCCCATGAATATGCCCTTCTTCCCTGAAGGGGACATGTATGTACACAGGGCGTCCAAACATTCAGAGGTGACTGACTTCTAGTTTCTCCCCTGAGAAAGCTTCTTCTGGAGTTTTGTTATCCAAGACACGACAAGGTGTTATGTTCTGTACATACACGACTGCTCTTGTTGCTTCTACCCATAAGTGCATTGGAAGGTCTTGGTCATGAAGCATCGACTTTGTTGCTTCCATTATCGTTATGTTCTTCCTTTCTGCCATGCCATTTTGTTGGGGTTGTAGGGAGTGCTCATCTCCCTCTTAATACTAGATTCTCTGCATAGATCTTTGAATTATTCAAAAGTGAACTCGTCGACATTGTCTGATTGTAAGGTATTGATATTCCTTTACGTGTTTCTCTACCAAATCCTTGAACTCTTTGAACTCGTTGAAAACTTCATCTTTGTTTTTCAAGAAATAAATCCAAGTTTTACGAGAATAATCATTTATAAAAGAACATAGTATGCATACCAGCTTAAGGAGTTGAACAACATGGAGCCGCATACATCTGAGTGGATCATCTCCAAAACTTCTTTCGCCTTGCTTTCACTGCTTGGAAATGGTTTCTTTGTATTCTTTCCTTGTGCACATCCTTTGCAAATTCCTTCATGATTTGCTTGAATCTTGAGTAGACCTAATACTGTCTTGCTTGCAAATGGTAGTGCTCTATAGTGTACATGTGCAAATCTTCGATGCCATAAGTTCTAGTTGTCCCTTCAATTTGTACAGACCTCCCTCTTGCTCTCCAATTATCGTTGCATCATCTATTGTCGTGTCTCTAGGCCACATGAGTACTTGGCCATCAATGAATGTAACACGAAATCCCTTGATCTAAAGCTGAAATGGAGAGGAGGTTTTTCTTCAAACCTGGTACGTAGAGGACATCCTTCATCTTCATTGATTTGTCTGAATCCAACCTGTAAGAGGCTCCTCCACTCCCTTTTATGGGAAACTAGTAGTCATCTCCAAGTTTCACCTTGTGAGGTGACTCGTGTTCTAATAGGTTGATAAAGGATTCTTTGTATCTTGTCATGTGCTTGGAAGCTCCATTATCCACAAGGCAATCATTGCTTCCATGGGTGACGATACCTGTAAGAGCTGAGATTAAAACATATTCTTCATCACTTGAAGAATCTTCTCTTGTTCTTTTGTTTGAGGGTTCATCATCTTCAACAGTATGTGCATGATGTGTCTTCTTTTTGTTTGCCTTGGTGGATCCTTTGTTCCCAAGGCAAACCCTTGCAAAGTGGCATTGTTCATCACGTGTGTAACATTTAAGACTGGAGAAGTCATGTTTTGATTTATAATTCTTTTGGAATCTTCTAGGTCTTCTGTGAGATTGATCCTCCTTCTTGCTTCAATCCTTCTTAGTATGAGCAGTAAGGGCTTGTTCATCATCAGCTCCATCTTCTCTTCTCTTGATACTAATCGAGCCTTTTCTTGAGTGCATTCCTCCCACAATCTGTTGTACTTGATAAGCTTCTTTCTAGCGCATATCCCTTGAATGAATGAGTCCCATGATCTTGGGAGACCATTCAAGGTGGTCATCACAATCTCTTCTTCAACATTTTCTTCAATGGCCTCTAGTTGCTCCTTGATTTGAGAAACCCTTGTGAAGTAAGACTGGATGGTTTTTGAGTGTTGGAACTACACATTCTTTAGTTGATTTCTCAATGTCATCTTTCGGTTGATGTTCTTCCCTTCGAGTAGTTTGATCAATGCATCAAACATTTGGCGGAATTTTCCAAATTCAGGCCATAAAGAACCCCCTGGAAAACCATGCCTTGATCCTATTTCATTTATAAAACTTGAAAGCCTTTGGATCCAAATTTATTAAGAACCAAAGGCATCCACCCATAACTTGTAAAAAATTATAATAAAAGTAAGTGAGCTACGCAATGCCCACGCTCCATCCCCCTGGGAGATTTGCCTCATTTTCAAGGGGTGACATTTTCTGCTTTTTGTTTTGCTCTGATTGGCTTACTTTAGATCAATTTCAATTTCTCGGAGTAATTTTGTACAGCTTCGCACACATATCACTAGATTAGTTTCCTTTCATTTATTTCATTTCACAATAAAGAGTAATTGAACCCTTGTCATGTGTCCTCAAGTATGCTCTTGTAGTCACTGTAGGTTTGCTCGAGTTGAGAACCAACAATCAGAAACGGTATACTTGGCAGTAGTCTAATAGGAAAATCCATCTAAAATTTTATTGTCATAAGTGGTTCGCATTGAACATACCACGGAGTCAAGGGGTTACTTTAAGCAAATTATGTCTCACCCGTTGGACACCTGGTAATGTTGCTCTGCACTTATTAGTGAGGATAAAATCTAAGTGGGCCAAATTTTTAGATAGTTTCCTTTTTACAATTTGCATGCACATGTACATTGTCGACATCAATAAACCCACTCTAATCCACTCATCCATAATAATATAAAACTGACCAAGAGCATTGCAACGATATTTTTTCAGTAGTGTTTTATTTAATTCCTCAAGCACTGGTCCATTTACAATCATTTGCTTAAGATAATTTATGTGTTGTGGAATTAATTATCTCATATGTTGCTATGTTTAACTTATAAGTTGTTGCTCTCTTGCTTCAGTATATTAAAATATTTTGAAACTCCTAGATTTACTTTCATTTTGATAACTTAGCTTAAACAGACATAGTTTTTTTTTAGGGACCACCCTCTTTGGCTTTGCTAGGAATTGCCCTAGATGGCAGAGTCAAGTGTTAAGTAACAGTAAGCTTGAGTCGTGACTTGCCCCCAAGGACGCACCCAATGGCTTGAAGATGTATGCCACATTACCCGAGGTGCGTATTAGGCAGCAACAAACCTTTTAGGTGATAGGCTTCCAAAATATTTCTCAATAGAGTAGATAAACGAATAATGTTTGTTGACAGTAAGTGACAAAAAAGGCTTAGATAAGAAACCACCTCATGTTAAAATCTATAACATGGGATTCATGTGGAATTCAATTATTCTAAGATACTTTAAACAAAAAATTATTTAGAAAGTTTTTGAAGATTCAATAATATTGGCCATATTATTGGGATTGGAAGCAAGACCTTGAAAGCAAAATCTCTACATAACCAATCACAACTGCCAACCAAACATATTTCCTCAAATGTAACCATTATCTATCAACAGGTGATTACTGTTTGATAGGCATTCCCATGCCTTATTGGGAACCCTTGATCTCTAGTGGCTACAAGATCAAAAGACAAAACTATTCAATTTATTTCACTTGTATTTCTTCATATAGGAGATTGAGATCATGAACATTGATGTTCTTTTACCTACTCTATAGGGTTTGTTACCTTCCAAACCTACATTTCAAGGGGTAAAACCCAAAAATACAAGTGCAAACCCAAGGGAAATCAAAGGACCTAACCACAGCATCTCCCTCTATTACTTTAGGCTGGCTCTACGTCCGGTACAACGGGGTTTTCTCCTAAGCTACGGTGGAGTACCCTCCCCAACCAGCTTTAGCACCCCCCACCACCAGGTAAAAGTAGAACTTACCATTCTATAATGATCAATTAGATATTAGACTTGAGCTTTAATAAAGTCACTTCCAACTTTATTTTATTTTGTGCTTTTATGCTTTATGTCACCTATTTGTATTTCACAATCTATCCTACATTCAAAAAGCGGATTGACTTGAAATCATTGTAACCCTATCGAAAATATTTTGCCTTCTCATCTATGCAATAAATTACAATAACTAATTAGCATAGCTTTCCCAGCTCGCAATCCCTCTGCTCCCGCGTAGCTTTCCCAGCTTGCGATCCCTCTGCTCCCGCAGCCTTCGCGGCCTATGCTCCTACGCAGCCTTCCCATCTTGCGAGCTCTCTACTCGCGGCTCCCTCCACGCCTCTTCCGATCTCGCGACCTCTCCTCTATTGTGTGCGACCCCTTCTACTCCGTGCAACTCTACTCCATGCGACTTCTCTGTCGGCGAGACTCCTCTGCTACGCGCGATCCCTCTGCCTAGCTCTATGACCTCATCCTTGCGACTCCCTCCCTCCTGCAACCTCCACCTCTGCAAACCCTTCACCTCCCCGCAGATCTCCACATTCTGCAAACCCTTCACATCTTGCGAGCCCTCTCTGCGGCTGTGCGAACCCACCACCTATGCGGCTGCCCAAAACTTGACCTTTGCTCGCCAAAACCAACGTCCTTTCACCTTCCCCTTCGCTCCTCACCATTGTCGGAGGTCTCACGCTGAATGTGGAACTGATTCATGGAGGATCCGAATGAAAACAAGGAGCCAAAAAGACTCCAAATCCCCTTGCCCGAAATTTCAACAACAAGGAGCAATTCAGTTACCTCAATCACTGCCACAATAATTCGAAACCGGTCTACAGCCCTACAGACATTGCGATGGAGTCAAATTTCATGTTTTGGACATCTCAAATTAAACAAATGCAAAGGAAAATGGAATATCTCTCCAAGCGGAAAACTGCAGACTTCACTCAGAGGTAAGCACCCTTGCTGATAGAGTCTCGGTGGTTGAGGGGGTCAATTCATCTCTCAGGAAAATAATACAAAAGAGTAAAGAGCAGGAAACCCTCCACCCCCTGGATGTGGCATTACAAGCAAAAATCTGTGATCTGAAGACCAAACAGGAAGAAATCAGATCCCAACAGGCATCTTTCAAACAGGAAACAAAATCACACATCAACTCATGGGCACAGGTGGTTCGGGGGAAAGACAAGGCTCCCCATCTCACAGCAATAGAGGAGGTCGTTCAAGCCAAACTCATGGAAGAACAGACTAGACGGGCAAGGGAATGGAACCTTAAGGTGAGAGGTCTCCCACTACCTCACCCTTCATCAGACCCTATGGAGGTAGGAACCAGGTTCCTTAGAGATACTCTTGCTATATCTGACATCAACTTGGATAGAGCCTGGTTGGGACACGACTCCACCCTCTTTCTCAGGTTTCGCAATGCTACGGATCAGCTCTGTGCCCTCCGAGCTAAGCGGAAACTGTTCTCGCTCCCAAGCAAGATATTCCTTAACAAGGACCTCAATAAAATACAAGTGGCAGAGCTCAAACAATCCAGGGAACAAGTTGTAGCAGCAAGATAGGCGGGAAAATCGGCAATTATCGAGAACCTTTAGGAGGTCATTCGAGACTCTTTCTCCCAGGGATGGACACCTCGAACAGGGAGCTCCAAATGACAGGCCCGACTGGGGAGACATTAGAGTACAAGTATCTCGGTTCACTGTTCGAATGGAAATGGATCCTTCTGGTCATCACCAGGTCTTTTGTATGACGCCCTCGCCTCAGGAGATATTCTTCTTGTGACCGAGACTCGCGCGAGCCCTGTACAACCTCTCCCGGATATTACAGGATACCAGTGGTTCTCAGCCTGCAGGCAGGAAACACGAAGTTCAGGAGGGGTCCAGAGATCAAGTGGTGTTTCTTGTTTGGTTAAAGATGCTCTCAAGGACAAAGTCTCATTAGTAGTTGTAGACGAGTATGCCACGTTCATGTGGATTCAAGTTAGAGCCAAAGTCTCCCCCTCGAGAGACATCTACATTGCAGTTTGTGATTTTCCCCCAGCTTCGTCACCTTTTTCCATTCACAATAACGTAGATGGTGACCCCTTTATATACCTGTACACTGGCATTACCAAGTACTCAAATGATGGGGAGGTCATCCTCATGGGAGACTTCAATGCCCATACCAAAGATCTTCAAATACCCCTTCACGACCAATCAAACGATGTGTTCTGTACCCGGGGGATTGACCCGACTTTTGTAGGTCTACACAAAATTTCAGAGGATGTCTTGGGACCCACTACAACATATGGAAAACATCTCCTGGAGTTAGGGGAATCTCATGAGTTGCTAATTCTGAACGGCCTCCCACGCTTTTTGGACTCCTGGTTCTTCCCCTGCAGGCCACATGGAGGAAGGGCTAGTGTGGTGGATTACGCTCTAGCCAGCCCGAATCTGCTCCCTTATATCTGAAACCTTTCCATATCCCCCATCCCCCTTGCTGACTGTGCACTAATTTCACTCTCTCTCCAGTTTGATCCGCCTCGGCCAACCCATCCCTTCTCGTGAAAGACGAGAACCACATACCCTATCATCTGAATAGCTTATCGTTGTCTTCTCCGCCGTAAGAAATGACATTTTATCTCCCAAAGAAGACGAGAACTCTTCGCTCTCCTTGCCCATTCCCCCAAACAATTTTGGGGTGCCATCCTCCCCTAGCGTTCTCCTCCTCCAGCGGAAGACGAGAACCACATACCCTGTCATCCGAATAGTTTATCATCGTCTTCTCCATCGTAAAAAACGACATTTTATCTCCCAAAGAAGACGAGAACTCTCCGCTCTCCTTGCCCATTCCCCCAAACAATTTTGGGGTACCATCCTCCCCCGGCGTTGTCCTCCTCCAGCTAACCTCGACCCTGTCTCCATGTTCTCCCATACTTTCAGTCTTTACGACATTCCAGGGCAGACCCAGTTTCAGATTACTTCCCCTCCTTCCTCTTGCCACCTCTTCTCCGACAGGGATATCAGAGAGGCCATCCGGACGATGAACAGCAGCAAAGCAGTAGATGAGGAAGGCTACCAAGCAGAGTTCTTCAAGCACAGTCTTCGCCCCCTAGTTAGTTGGTTGATCTCTTCAACCATGTGGTTCGAGAAGGATTTCCTCTGATGTGGTCCCATCACATTATATACTGATCCACAAGTCAGGATCCACCTCTGATCCTAATAACTACAGAACGATCATGGTTGGCCACACATTCTCAAAGTTATACGCCATCGTTCTCTACAGGGAGTTGTCCAGTGCTCTCGAGCAGGGAAACCTCAGGGCTCGGGGCCGAGCAAGGTTTAAGCCAGCTCATCAGACTATTAACCATATATTTACCCTTCGAGACGTGATCAAGGAGGCACGCCGCCGTTCCTCGAAGGTGTACTATTGTTTCGTGGATTTCCAAAAAGCCTTTGACTCGGTCCTGAGAGAAGACCTATTGCAGCGGCTCCGAGATATTGGCATCTTGACGACTCTGCTGACAGCTATTATGCGCCTATACGAGTTTGTCCTTGGTCGCCTTCGCACAGTTCGAGGACTATCTGAGTTCATCCAGAGCACTCTGAGTTCATCCGGAGCACTATTGGGGTTAAACAGGGATGCCCGCTATCTCCCACCTTTTTTGGGATCTACATTGAGATGAGCTGGAAGCTTTTCTCCACGAGCATATCCAAGATACAAATGGGTGCCTTTTACACCAGGTCCTGATTTCCATTTTACTTTTTGCAGATGATATTGTTTTCCAATCCTCCTCTCTAGAGGGCCTATCGAGGCATCTTGATGCCTTATATTTCTTTTGTGATCTTCAGAAGTTGTGAATCTGAGTAAAACAAAGATTATGATCTTCAATGGAGTGAAGAAGACCTCGGACTTCCACTTCCTATTCAAGGGAGAGGAAGTCGAGATTACTAGCACATATACTTACTTGGGAGTGTAGTTCACAGGACCCCGCTTCAGCTTGCGGCCGACCCTTCAGCCTTGAATCAACAAGGAGTATGAATCCTTGGCCCTTCTAGAGAGGCAGTGCTTTCAGCATCACTTCCAGGATATCCCGTCCAAGATGAGTCTTATGGACACCTTGATCTGTCCAACAATCCATACTTAGCCTACTGCTCCTCCGAGGCTATTGCTCATACTCATTCAGCCAGAGCCAAGTCTTGGTTCACTGGGGTTTCGGGGCTCCTAGAATCAGTAGGGATTCAGATAGATCACCTCCCCCCGTTCCAGTACTCTTTCAAGTTTGAATGCTCTCGGCCATCTTCTTCCCACCCAGCAAGAACTGAATAGGATCATCAAAGAGGATATTTACAAGCAGTTCGTTCAGATCACATGGCCTTCTATGCAAAGCACTTCCTGGAGATCAAAGACGGGCTCATTGTCCGACCCTGTTACACGCTTCGACACTGGATGCATGCTCTCCAGATTCCTCTCAAGCAGGTTAGAGTAAGTTCTCATAGACTTCAAGTAGAGACAGACCACCAGATTGATAGGCTAAACAAGATTTGCCAACTATGTCATCTACATGAAGTGGAAACCGAGTCACACTTTATCTTCAGATATCCTGTATATTACGAGATCGGAGGACGATTCCATTGCTTGTTTAGAGGTCCTGAAACCCTAGCCAGCTTTTTCAGATACATGGATCCGAGATGTTTAGCACTCTATATTCAGGAGACTCTCGGCCTTCGAGCACATATTCTTCATCCCCCCACCAGACACGACACCACATAGAGGATCACAGCATTCTTCAGCGTACTCCCCTCAGCCAAGGGCACCAAGAGGTCTACCGACTTAGACACCGATCCAGTTTTCAGATCAGTGAGGATCTGTGGATCTCGACCCACAAGACCTCAACAACAGGTTCATTCCAGGACTCTACCTGAGAGACGAACTAGACCCTCCAGGCCTCAAAAGCAGCAACGCAACAGGCGGCCCACACCCACCAGCTCCTCTTCAGGCCAGCAGATGCTACTGAATTTTTCTCAGTTCTTTTCTTTCAGCCTCAAATGTTAGGAGTAGTAGAACTTCTTCGGTCTTCTCGGCACCGGGATCTTCTCCACCAGAGCTTCTTCGCCCCAGCGCAGAGTTCAGAAGTCGGGGCTGAGGATGGGGCTCTCTCATACTTCAACCCAACTCGTATTGTTCATCTTTTAAAAAAAAATCTGCATTGTTTTGTTTTTTTTAAAAGGGGGACCGTTTGGTCCTCCCGCATTGGATGGACATCATTGTAACCGACAATCCTGTTGACCTACTTTGTGGTCATTAGTTGGACATTAATAAAATTATCTTATCTTATCTTATCTGAGTTATTTCTTGGTTTCTTTTAAAGCCTTGAAAACATGGAGAGTGTGAAGACCTATGGACCTAGGGACTGCTGACGGCAAAGACAGATCGAGGGATTGTTAACATAGCACATCAAAGAGCCAAAATGGTTGAAGCCAAGTACTATTTCAATTTTTTTTCATTTTGAAGCAATGCAATTGTATGACTGTACGGAATTATGTGCAGAAGTACAATTGCAGAATTGTGATGAACCATGTGTCTGTGCGGAATTGTACAGACAACAATTGTAAACTTTTTGGGAGGAGCAGAAATTGATATATGCGGCCTTATTTGACAGTTTGTTAGCAGATCCAAGGAAAAACTTACCACTAAGGTGCTGTTTTTTACCAGATCTGAGTTTTTGAGCTGTTGGAAGCAAATCTATAAAAATTTATGTATTTTCCACTGTTTGAGGGCAGACCTGTGGTTTATTGAGCTGATTTTTAAGCAGATTCATCCGAATCTGGATGTTTTAGACCTGTTTGAAGGAAGATTTATCATAAATCTGAGTGTGGATCCTCTCACATGGCTGCTACAGTGAATTAGAGACAATATCCAAGCATCTTGCCAGGTATTTTTCAACATTTTACTCTGTTTCAATATTTTTTAGTGCATTTGTGACTTATTATTATGGTCTCTTTGACCAGCATAATGTTGGAAGCAAGCCAACACTTGTTGCTATCTAATCCGCACCTGGCAAAGATAAGAAAAATCTTAACTCACTTGGTGCAGCCTTGGGGGCAAGTCTCAAGTCAGGTGGACTGTCACAACAACACTCAACTCCTCCGTTTAGACCAAATCCTAAACAAAGCCAAGAGGGGTGGTCCCTATAAAAAATAATCTAAGATTAATTTAAAATAACTATGAGTAAATAGAACAACTAAAAATAATACAAATATGAATGTGCACTACAAATGATGCAAGTTTTTTTTGTGGCTCAAAGTAACTCCAGTTAGCTTTCTATTCTTCTTAATTATTCCATTATGCATTGTACAATGTTCCTCGATTGGTTAAATCCCTCTATTTTTTATTTATATTATCTTCCCACATTGTTGTTTGCGTAGATTTGTTACTTTTTTAGGAGACGCATCAGATTCATTATTTCTGATCTATAACTATTGAACCCTCAAGTCTCATTGGCCTTTCAATAATCATAGGTGAACATAAATGTAATTTTATTTCAATTGCAAAATGAGTGTCACATATGCCAACAATACTTTCTAAAGTGTTCTAATGAATATGGTGCAATTTGTAGCTCATTTTTAACAGTTAGGTTCAATAATCATTATCAGTTAGGTTTAATAACATTTTGATTTAATAATCTTAAAGAAATCATCTTACTATATTTAGACATCAAAAAGGCTATCTATAAATTATTCATCATCTAGAACACAAGTTTTTGCTAATATGACAAGAAATAAGGAAATAGTAAGACTTTCCAAAATTTATCGAAATATATGTTTAAAATCATTCATCCCCCATGATGAGTATTATGTTTTACATCTTGCATGATGATAAAAGCATTCAATATAAACGTTACCCCCTAAGGATCAAAAAAATTCATTCATAGAAAGAAAAATTAATTCTAAACATAAACATATGATCTCACCAGGATTTATTGAAGCATAGCTTTATAGCTATACATCCAGTTGAATCCTGAATTTTCATATGGAAAATATTGTTGCTTTCACCATGAGCACGCCCAAGAAAAGTTACCACTCCATACAGCGAAAATTTTGTCATCTTATTTTGAAGGTCCACCACAAATAACTACAGGTTGCAAACATCGGATAATAGTAAGCATTTGTATTTAGCCATTGACTTTATCTATCATTATGATTCAATTCAACATTCCATTAGAGCAATACCATTACAGAAAAAATATGTTTTAGAACATACTGACATTATAGAAAAATGATATATTCATTTACCATTTGAAGGAGAAAACCTAAGATAATGTATAAATTGTTAACCATAAGGAATATTTCAAGTTCATTAAAATATTTTTTGTGGTTGTGGCCCAAGGGGTTAGCTCAACTAGATGTCCCCAATGTTGCTGGGCATTTCCCTAGTTCTGTGCCAGCAGCTGCCCAGTTCAAATACACCTTGGTTAGGCACACCAGTCTACGCTCAAGGGTTTACCAGGGATGTCATCCACAAATGTGGGAAAGCATCCTTGGGTCTAGGTTTTTGTTGGGAAAAAAGATTCTTTTTGGTTTTTTAAAATATTCTTGTATCAAAAACATCATATCCATATAACAAATCTAATTTGTTCATTCATAATTACCTGTATCATAAAAAAATGCAATGTAAAAATGTAGAAAAAAGTATGAAAATGTCAGGCAAATTGCATTTGCCACCACCTCCATCTATGTTACTTATTACAACAACTCTACCAAAACATTGTTCATTTCCTTCTCAACAACTCTAGTTGAAGTTGGAAGTGCTTTAAGCCAAATGTAGGTAAAGGTAAGATGAGTTATGAACATCCAATGACTTACCACAATAAGAATGGGACTAACAAGTCTATCTAGTGAAAGTAAACAGCAGGAGAGCAAAAGCTGCTCCTACAGCTATTCTATTGAAATCTAAAAAAGAACCAAGTACCTAACCAAAAGAACAAAATAAGTGCAGAACAAAACCAAAACCATGAGAACCATAAAGAGAAGATGTCAAAGAGTGCTGGAGCTAGAGACTAAGGCTGAATAAGAAGCGATAGATAGATTTTACTAGACATCCCTGAGCCCAAAATGGTTTATGGGACGGGATGTTAAATCAGCCATAGGCCATGACTTGTCAAAGGGAAAACAAAAAAAAATCCGAAGATACAAATACGAATGATGGAGAAGCAAGGGGCTTCCCTAAATATCCTGCTGAACAGAGTTACTTGTCTGTCCCCATAGGGTATGTCCATCGTTTTTGCTTTCTTCCTCAACATTTTCTCTCAAGTCCATCATCATTGAGGTTCTCCTTTGAGTGTCCTCAAGTTGCCTCCCCTGGAATACTGTTGTCCTCAAGTTGCTCCCCTGGAATGCCATAGTCCAGCTGATTCCCTCTAGTCCTAAGTTTCATCTTATGTACTTGAGAGAGGAAGGCTCCTCAACCAAGTCGCCAGTCACTAACTTGCATCAATGAATTTTCATTCACGTTGAAAGGAGTTGTCTAATGCTAAATGTACAAAAAGCATGCAGAACTTCACTGCGTATTGAAGGCATTTGAAAATGTGCACTTGGTGATGGCTTATTTGCAAAACAAGCACTATCCTAAGTGGGCTCACAATGAAATAAAATTTAAGAAGATCAAGCCATGCAGAATCCACAAAATTTACTGACAATGCTTAGGAGGTGTAGTTGCCAACAGAGTTGGTCATTTCACCCATTTTTCATCTTGCAGTTCTGTATTCATAATTGCATACCATGAGGATGAAACCGTTGCAGGAGAAGACAGTGTAGAAATCAATTGAAAGAAGCAGCACTCAAAGAAGAAACCTCAAAGAATTGAGTTAGTGTTTAAAGACGTTAGACGACCTTTCTAGCCAAAAGGGCAAAACATAACCAGTACTTGGTCAAGTAAAAGAACAGTCTGGATGAGGGAAGTACCTGGATTTCCAAAGCAGATAAGATAATTTTACTGATGTCCAACAAATGACCACTAAAGTAGGTCAAAGAGACTGTTGAGTACAAAATGATGTCCATACAAAGTGGGAGCACTAAACAACTCCTATGAAAAGCACAATATAGAAAGCAAAGTATGAATCTAATCTGAAACCCAGACAGCCAACTCTAAATATGGAGAGTCGATCCAAAAGGGAGATGTCCCAAGAGAATTGATCTAGAATCAGTGATACAGATGGTACAAGCCTATCATGGTCTGCTGGAACCATCTCTCGTAATATCCAAGCATGAATGCAGGATCCTCAACATACAAGAAAGTAAGGAGGAAGAACTGGAAGAGAAGCTTGATTCAGTAATGTGTTGTTTTCTGGATGAGGGGGGTCGCTGTTCTGATTGACTGACTGCTTGTATGGGACCAAGGTTGGAGAGGTTATTGGGGTCTCACGGAAATGGAGGTGGTCCTCCAAGTCCACACAAACCTGGGCTTGGAAACAGGACCACTATATGTCTACCTCTTGTGTGCCCATATTAGATGGGAGCACCGTGAAAAAGGAAGTGACTCATTGAGTTGAAAGTGGTTCAAGATGTGAATGTGGCTAGAGGATAAGGGAGCAGACCCAAAGGGCCTCCTACAAGCATAAGGTCAAACATCTATGGTCAAGGTACCTAAAGAAACTAGCTAGAGTCTAAAGCTCCCTAAAAAAGAACGGAACATCCCTCGAATCTCACAGTATACAAGGAAGCTGAAAATCAAATGCTCCTCAATCTCAACCTCTCAAAGATGATACACCTGGAAAATCTTGTAAGATCGATCAATCTTGTGATCTGTCTCCACCCTAAGTCTACAAGAGCCCACCCTGAACTGGCCCAAGGGAATACAAAGAGTATGCACCAAATGGCAGAGTGTGTAATGGGGCCAAACAATGAGTTTGTCCCTCATATCCATAAAGTGCTCCAAATAGAAGGTCATCTTCAAGGATAACTTACCTTGAGGGTTAATCCAAGTGACCTACACAAACTAACTGTAAATATCATCTCGAATGACCATGTTCATCTTTTGCCTGGTAAGTGCGAGATGGTCAAGTGCGTCCAAGGATTATCTAAACAAGCTAAGTCTATCCATCGCAATACCAGCATACCAGCATCGAGTGCAACTTGAAGGGTTGGTCATGGCAATATCATCCGATGAACAATAGGCCAAGTATAGATATCGGTCCCATCCCTTTGTTGAGTCAATAAACTCCAAATGGGGTGAAGGAGTGAGACAAGGAAAAATATATTATCAAGCCAAAAGGATTAGGCACCAAACTCCACAACCATGATTGGCTGAGAGATTGTCTACTTGCATCTGATAATTCAACGAAGAAGGTGGATCTACACTCTCTCTACTAAGGCCCAATCAAACTCTAGTAAATAGGGGCCCCAAACCTCTAAACCATAGAGAATTGTCGATTGGATTTATGTGGAAAGATCCCACAACATAGCAGAGTTCTAAACCAAAGGTGTGAAAAAACAAATCTCTTACTGAATTTCAATAAGAGAAAACAAGTTTTTATTGCTTTACATGAGGAAAACTACCTCAACGAACAAGGAGACAAGATCCTAAATAATAACAATTGAGTACAATAATAGAGCTAGTTGTTAGGGATAAGATCCCAACTAAACCATGAGAATACAATGTAAATTTTCTAAACCCTAGGTAAATGTTGACCTTGTGATCACAAATAAATCAACTAATATTTAATTTGAAAAATATTAAATTCTTCACATACCAAGATTCACACATATAGCTAGAAAATGAACAACGAAAAAAACTACCCACTAGAAACCAAGAAACAACTTGAAACATGATGCCTTGCTATACGGTTGTATGAATGGTTGTACGCAACTATTTCGTATGGTTGTATAGATCTTTTCGTACGATAGTACGGAATTCCATATAAATCAGTACGAATGTACAGATTTGCTATACTTATTTGTACAACTATACGGATTTGTTGTACCTACTGCTTGCTCGATGAAATCTACCTAGTCGCTTATCTGAGCTCCGCTTCAGTGCTTTAACTTTGCTCATCGACTGAATTACTTCACCTCCAGACCAAACTATCTTTGAGTGAATAATAAATGTTTATTTTCCCTCTACCTTGGCCTTCCCTAATACTTTAGTTGAAACCCTAATCTACCAAAAACATAATCTCTCGGTGAGATGTATGATTGAGATTAGTCTAAATCACTGGTATATTAAAATTACACTTTATTAGACTCAACGACCAATTAAAAGACTTTCACTTTATAAATAAAGTGAATTACAAAATAGATTTGACTTGGACGACTCCACGCATGTTTGACACAAAACCTATGCAAACCTTCCTATTCAAGCTACAAACATCAACATTCCTTAGCGAGGAAGGAATTGTGCACTAATCCAAGTCTATCTCTAAATGCTTCAAAACTTCCCTTTTACTAAGGACTTGGTCAAAATATCAACAACTTGTTGATTTGTGTGTACATACTAGAGCTTCACTGCTCCCTTTTGAATCATGTCTCGAATGAAGTGATACCTGATCTCAATGTGCTTGGATCTCTCATGAAATATCGAAGAGTTTGATACAACTTTGATTATCACAGTAAAACACCATGGTATCCAACTCCTAATCAAATAAACTTGCAAATCCAGATGGCCTCACAACCAGCTATACTTGCACTATCCACTAAATTGCAGTTAGGGGATTTCTAGTGAGCCGCCAGAGTCTTGAACAAGACAATTGTTCATCATCAGAGCTCAAAAGTTTTGTGGTTACATCAAGACCAGTAGTGGTCCCGTTTTTAATAAATTACATGTTCATACCCCATGGGGATTTTGTAATAAATGTACTAGCATGGCAAACTTTTTGTAAAGGACTTGGCTTCCTAGGACTTAGACATCAATCTGATTGTTCCAAGGTGTTTTTTCCCTTGTCAATTATGCAATGTTGAAAAAGCGATGTATAATTTTCGAGTTTTTCACCGCTCCTCCAAAGCTGGAATGGTCGTCTTGGTGGTTAAACTCCGGAACGTTATTAAAGTTCATGTGTCAATGTATATAAGCATGATAGACATTGTTTTGAGTTATTATGAACATGTACTAGGCCCCCCTAGGGTTTTTTTTTTATTTTGAAGAAAAAAAAACCACAAAATCAAGCCATTTTTAATGGTTTAAATGGAAATTTTCAAATTGTAATAAAAGTGTGGTCCAGAGTCTAATTTTAGCGTGCGGATGCTCATTTTCACACTCAGAGCGTCCTCTTTACCTCGAGACACACTTTTCCTATGTTTCGAGTGATAATTGTCACTTGGAGCCGTATTCCTTAACGATGCGACAAAATGCCCAAAAAATGTTAAAAAACGACAAATTGACACAAAAAACAAAAGTCATAAGTCATTGACTTCTTAGTCAAATGACATGAAAAGGGTGTCGTTTGTGTTTGTTTGTGGAGGGTGAATAAGACTATGGATAAATCGTCACATTGGAGATGGGCTTGGAAGCTAGTGAATCACCAATGGATGAAGAATACGCCCCCCATCATGGGCCCTCACGTATTCATCATGTGGCATGGTATTATTGGCATCGAGGGATTAAAGTAGGTGGCGATCTCTTCCTTGATAAAGTGTGAGTTGTTTCCTTGATTCAAGCACGTTATTTGAAATTGAATGCATGTGTGGCCAGTCATATAAGGTAAGAGGATGCGCCCTTCTTCCATGGCTTGGGTGACTTGTTGATGTGGCATGCATTGGATGGATTGGTGGCTATCCATTTGAGAGGTGGCACACCTCTTGAGAGGTGGCGCCTACTTCTCATAGCTACACTTCACTTCAACTCAAGCGAATCCCCCTGTTCTCTCAAGTTGACGCCCCTTCTCTGCCAGTTAGTGGTTGCCCCCCCTGGGGCTTGATTTATCTATAAAAGCAAGGCCTTCTCCTCCATTTGAAATGGAAGTAAGGAACCCTCTGCTCCTGTAAATGTACTATTGTTGTTATTTGATGAATAACATTGAGGTGATATTTAGATAATTGCATTTCCCTTCTTTCAAATTTGTAGATTCATTCTAGCATAAAGTAAGTCATAACTTCTGTTGGGGCTTGTCTTTTCTGCTGAGGGTTTGGGCACAATGAGAGTCAGGAGTCTGAGATCTGGTGAGTCATATTCGAGATCCTATCATTGTAAGTGCTGATTAACAAACCTGCAATAAAAGACAACTATTGGCTGGTTTTCCCCATGGGGGGTTCCAAGGTATCTCTTGTGTTTCGGTTTTCTCTGAAATTGTTGCTTAGACAGTGTTTTGCAGTGGTTTAATGTTTCAGACCTGCAATAGTCATATTTTTTGGTTAAAATCTGAAACTGATTAATTAAACCGAAGACTGCTAATCCAAATATGTTTAAGGGTTTATAAATTTCACATTGTGTGGATGCTATTTGTTTCTGCTATGCATTTATATGGTTGTTTAGACGGTGTATTTTCAGCTGTAAATCAAGGGTTTAAACTAAAAAATTCACATAAGAGAGCCTTTCTAATTGTACTCTTTGCTAGAACTTGGAAAATAAAGTACTCATGGCACTCTTGTGTTCATTTGTCTTAGTGTTAGGATATGTGATGAATTTTGTAAAACTAAGTTGAAGATCTAAGTGCTCGATGTTCAAATGATGGTTTCTATAATGCATGGCAAGGTCGAGGTAATTTTATTTCATGGTTTATGCAGATTTTTCACTAGTTTTCAGCCACCGGTTTCAAGTAAAATTTAACTCTGTTTATGACATTCTCAGAAAATAAAAGTGCTGGAAATAAACATAAAATTTTCAGACTTTAAAACACTGCTGAAACTACAATTTTTCACTGACAGAAAATAAATATTAGCATGCCATTCAACACACAAAACACAAATATTTTCGGCCAATGGCCCTAGAAAAACCCACAAGGGGAAAACTAGTTAGAGAGAGAGAGATTTTATTATTAGGAAATTTACAACAAAACTCAGAAATTTTCAAACCAACTTATCTCAACCTGGAAGAGAAAATTTCTGCCTCGATTTCTACGCCAAACAGAAAAAGTCAAACTTAGATTTTTTTCTCTGTTTTCTACCTCGATTTCCGTGCCGCTGTACGGACAGACCGTACGAACTGTATGGACTGTACCGTGTGGACTGACTATATGGACCTTGAAATCCATGCCCAAGAAAAAAATCTTGAAAATCTTGCCCAGAAATCTGCCTCAAAAAACGTGCTTGCTGCTTCAAAAAGCGTACTGTACAGACCAGCAATAAATGTTGTTGTCCTCTCCTCGATTTTCGTGCCCTCTTTGCTGCTGTCCTCTCCTCGATTTCCGTGCCCTCTTTGCTGCTGTCCTCTCCTCGATTTGCAAGCTACAATTTTTTTCCTTTCTATCTCAGAAAAGGAAACTTCTTTTCTCACTTCAATCTGCAAAAGTGAGGCAAAATGCCTTTCCCTTGCCTTTTTTAGTAAACCCTAGGACCCATCTAATCCAACAGTGAATATTAGATTAGATCAACGGTTGAAATTAATTGCTCATATTTTATTTCTAAAATATTAATTTCACTCACCCACTTAAATTTATCAAAAACTGACTTTAGACATTAAATGTCACTTAAGTCATTTTATGCAAGGGTCACTTTATTTCCCCCTTCACTAAGTGACTAAGGCTAAAGTCACTTAGGGAAACACTTCCCTAGGTACAAAACTAACACTTCCTCTTACCGAGGAAGGTGTTCTGCACCTCTCCCAACTTGTCTCTGAAGAAGACAAACTTGCCCCTCCCCAAAGACTTTGTCAGTATGCCTGCTACCTGCTCATTAGTGGAAATGTACTGAAGCGTGACTGCTCCTCTCTGAACATTGTCTCAGATGAAATGATATATGATCTCTATGTGCTTTGACCGATCATGAAAGACTGGATTCTCAGAGAGTTGGATGCAACTCTGATTGTCACAATAAATCACTGTAGGCCTAAGCTCCTGACCAAATAGATTCACCAGCAACTTGTGAAGCCACAAGGCCTCGCAGCTGGCCAAACTGGCTGCCATGTACTCAGCCTCTGCAGTACTCAATGCAACGGACTTATACTTCCGACTAAACTACAACACTGCTGCCGAGCCCAAACTGAAACAACATCCGGAAGTGCTATTCCGGTCTGCCACACTACCTGCCTAATCTGAGTTTGTATAACCAACCAATCTGATCCCCTCTGACCTCCTGTAGTCCAAACCAAAACTCACTGTCCCTGAAAGATAACGCAACGCATGTTTTGCAGCGACCCAATGCACACTTCCTAGAGTCAACCATGAACTGGCTAAGAGTGTTCACTGCAAAACACAAATCTGGCCAAGTGTTGACCAGATACATCAATGAC
>LPNX011040737.1:516530-530538 GCA_001517045.1 Pseudotsuga menziesii | reverse complement strand
TACATGTCACAAGAATCAGTATAAGAGCAATAATAACCATAACACAATATAAAATGCTGAGTCATAACCATGCAATATAATCCATCTGAGACACCATTTGTCCGATGAGAAAGAACTGACATAAAACTGGGCATCAATGACTGCTCTGAAAATGACATAAATGGCTACATCGGTCCTCAAATCTGAGTATCCTGAGACTCAATCCTGACATGGGAGAGTACAATAGTCCACTAATATAATCATGATCCATAACAAATGCTCATCTCAGCATCTCATATGTAAGAGATCTGGCTGAAAAATGTACTGTGTCTGAAAAATTGAATTTGGTAGCCTAGCTACTATATATGTGATAACAAAGCATCAGAGATTTTCATTTGGGTCATCATTTTTTACCTGGTCAACCCAGTTTGACCAAGTTCGCAGCAAGGTTTGAGATTCCTTATGGCTTATGATCGTGTATGATGCTTATTTACAGTCTATCAGTGTCCATTAGACATATTCATACTACAGATGATGATTTATCATGGTGGCTTGTATTATTATTATGGTTGCCAGCATTTATAGACTTTATTATAATTATTATTCGGGCATGGATGGGCTTTTGATGTAGATTTTTTATGGACATATGGTGTATGAGTACTCATTCCTAGTGGACTTGGATTTTCCCAAGTTCATTGGTACACTCAGTTTTCAGTTTTGGGCACTTGTACTTGATTTGTGGAGTAGTTCATCAGTTTGCAGCAGTTTTGCCTCAGTAAATTAAAATAAAATGCTTTCAGTGGATATTTGTTTCTCCTAGGGCGCCATAGGGGCACATAGCGTGTAGCCAGTTGATATTACCATATTGTTATGGGATTGGTTCCATTTTTGCATTCAGTTGATGCCCAAGTTCAGTCAACAATGAGATATGAGCATTTTTATTTCTCCGAGGCAATACTTTGACACATAAAAATGATAAAAATGGTTAACGAGGAAAATTGATTTGGGTAAATGAGGCAAGGAAATGCCACGGGATTGGTCTGAGGCACATTGTTGATGTCATCTTCACTTTCCAGCATCAGTTATTCTCTTCACATGGTCCACATGTCCTAGCATTTGTCACTTGGGGGCGTTTTGATGTATTTTAAGGGGCACGACTAAGTGACTTTAGTCATTTTATGTTATGATTATTAATTATATCTTATCATTATGCCATTGGGTCATGCTAGAGAAGGATATGTTATACCTCCTAGCCCCACCATGTGTTATATTATGACTTATTGTTATCTTTTATGTGGTGTGTCCCCCTTGGGCATCTTAGAGATGTTAAAGTTTTAGGGTTAGGTTACGTTTAACATAAAAATATACTTTAATGCTTAAACGAAATTATAAAACCAGATTCAGAATAGTACTGCTCTAATAAATTTAAACTGCAATAAAATCAAACATAATTTTCATCTCTTTCAACTTTAACACTCCATTGGTCACTGCGTTAAAGTTGGTCCTTAAGATGATTCACCAAATGCCATGTACAGTAACAAAATGATAAAATAATGTACAGGAGATAACAGCAGTAAAGAATCGTAACAATTATTTTGAATCAGCCTTATACTCAAATACTTTTAGGTTTCGGTCTTGTCACCAAAGGGACAAGTCAATTGGGTGAACAAATGACTTACCTTGAGAGAGGGTTAAAGCAAAAGGATACAGACCTCAGAATCTTAGTCAACAGGAAGAGAAACTTCAATCAATTACTCAGACTTTAGCAGCACAATCATACCCAGTACAGTCACACTGACAAACGACACACAGTCACATTGGGTAAGAATACAGTCACGCTGAGCAGAGACATGGTCACATAGATCAATGACACACAGTCACACGGAGCAGTGACACATAGTCAAGGATAAACTTCACGCTAGCAGGGATACAGTCACGCCGAGTAGTGACAATCATGTTGAGCAGTGACCCCAGTCACAGTCATGCTGAAAGGAGAAAAACAGTCATGTTGAGCAATGACCCCAGTTACGCTGAGCAGTGACAAACCAGTCACATTGAGCAGTGACACACACAATCACGCTGAAGGAGACAATAGTCACGTTGAAGGGAGAGTCACGATGAGCAGTGTGATACACACAATCATGCTGAAGGAGACAACAGTCGCGTTGAAGGGAGAGCCACGCTAGGGCAGAGACCACAGTCACATTGGCAGAGAAAAACAGTCACGCTGAGCGGAGGACCCACAGTCACGCTAGTGAGCATAGACACGGTCACGCTAGGCAAGAGAGCACAATCACGCTGGTGATAAAGACACGCTAGTGAGCATAGACACAGTCATGCTAGGCAAGAGAGCACAATCACGCTGGTGATAAAGACACGCTAGTGCAAGAGACACGGGGTCACGCTAGCCAGAAGAGCACAGTCACGCTGGTGACAGACACACGCGGTCATGCTGGTACAAGTCACGTGGAGCAACAACACACAGTCACATTGATCAAGGAGAGACACACAGTCATGCTAGAGTCATAGCAGAAGGTACCCACGAGGTAAAGCAAATAGCGGACCTTTCAAGGCATACGAGGAATCAAATCAGGATGATAAGTTTAAATGCAACCTTTAAATTTATAGACTTGACAAACCTTAAGTTAGGGTACTAATAGTCCAAAGGTAAAAATATAAAATAAGATGGTACAAAATAAAACCATGAAGAAATGGTTCAATGGTCTTACATGATAACACCATAAAATAAAGTGGTCCAATGGTTTTATAAAATAAAACCATAACATAAAATTGACTTAGGATAGTGTATCAATAGTCCAAAAATAAAAACCATAAAGTAAAAGTCATCATATCAAAGGTACACACAAAAAGAGTGTTAGGACCAAATAAGATAAAGGGCCATAAGTCAACCAAAGGAGGTCACAATAAGAAGGTAAGACAACCCTCATACCCAGAAGATCAAGGTGTACCATAAAGGTGGACAAACATCTCCTTTTACCTATAAGACCAACAGGACCAAGGACTTTAATCTTTTCTCTCTCAAGGTACATTGTTTCATATATTTTATCATCACTGTATAAGGGGAAGATCCAAACTAGAAGATGTGATCCTCTAGTCCTCAATACTTGCTTCTAAGGGTTAGGTGCTAGGGACATCATCAAGGGGTGGCCAGTCCCTTGAGAAACAACCTAGCTGTAACTGAATAGGAGAGAGGACATCATACATCATCATCGATCAATTTGACTAAGATTCACCTGGTTAACTGACCAGGAATGCTCCTGCAGGAACTGCTTGGTCCCAGACCAAGAATCAGCCTAGTCCCAAACCAAGAAATCTTTGTCTCAACCTGCAAAATCTGCTTGGACATCATGTCCAAGAAATTGTCTAGTCCCATACCAAAATACCCTAGAAACATATAGGGGCTCTAACCATATGTTAGGGACTTTGCCATGGAATCAACTTGCTTGGTGTTGAATTTTAAGAGGCCATGATGTTTTAATACACGTAATAAACATAAGTGCATGAACATGTACATTCAGATTCAGAATAGTGTTGCTAATAAAATTTAAACTATAATAAAGCAAGAAAATAATTTTCATCTCTTTCAACTCAACGCTCCGCTGGTCATTGCGTTAATTTTAACGCTCTGCTGGTCACTGCGCTGAAGTTGAGATGTTTCACTTCGAATATCATGTACATAAAATAGATACAGTATTCGTAAATCATACCATTGTTGGATCCACTTTATACTCAGATATTTCTGAGTTTGATCTTGTCACCGAAGGGACAAGTCAAACTAGGTAAACCATATACGTACCTTGAGAGAGGGTTAAGGCAAACAGAAACAGACCTCAAACTCTTAGACAACATAGAGAGATGTCAATCAAAAGTACAGACTAGAGTAATTCAGTCATGCCCAAAACAATCATGCTAAGGACACACAGTCACTTAGCACAAGAGATACTCAGTCATACTTAGCACAGTCAAAACTCTCTGACAGTCATGATGATAAATACACAGTCCACACTCGGGGAAAGGAATCCAGCACACAGAGGTAAAACCCATAAAGACTCACGCTCAGATAGACCGCAGGGATAGATCATGAGGTGAGTTCGTAATAAATCACACAGAGGTAAAACCCATAAGGACTCACGCTGACATAAACTGTAGATACAAATCATGAAGGTAAACCCATAAGCAGTCACACAAAGATAAAACCGTGAGGATAAGCCCGTGAAGATAACGAGCAGAGAACAGGGATCACGATGGAGTGAAATCGCTGAGGATAAACCCGTGAATAAAACGCAAAGAGCAGAGATCACGGAGTAGTGAAATCATTGAGGATAAACCCCTGGATAAACCAATAGAGAGCAGAGATCACGGAGTAATGAAATCGCTGAGGATAAACCAGTGGATAAACCAACAGAGAACAGAGATCACGGAGTGGTGAAATCGCGGAGGATAAACCCGCGGATAAACCAGCAGAGAGCAGAGATCACGGAGTAGTGAAAACACGGAGGATAAACCCGTTAATGAAACCAGCAGAACTCAGAGATCACGGTGGTGAGCATACACCCTTGAATACAAGATCGCTGAGACAATTACCCAAATACAAGATTGCCGAAACAGTGACCCAAGCAGAGATCACGGTGGTGAAGAATTGCAGGCTAGAGGAAGAGTCACGGACTGGCGTGCAGAATTCAAGCAAGAAAAATAAAACCAAAATCGCAAAGGTCACCGTGAAGGATTTGCCTGAGAGAATTTTCACGGAGGAGTAGCTAAGATCAAGCCGAAAACGCAGACATAAATTGAGCCCGTGAAGAATTCACGTGAGATTTAGATACATGAAAACCAACCCTTCGCTAAAGTCATTTTATAAGGTTAGGAGAACCAAATTAGTTAGACTTAGGAACTTAGGAATGGGTAAGTGGTCCTAAGTAAATAATAAAAATTGGATCAATTAAAAAAAAGGTAATATCAAAAATGTATTTAAAAAGTAAAAGGGTCTTAAACATCAAAAGTCTTTATTAATAAAATCATAAAGATTTTATTAATAAGACTATAAAATAATAATTTAAATAAAGTCATAAAGTGAAAGTCTATAGGTCTAACATAAAATGAATAGTCCAAAACTATAAGTAAGTCAATGGTCCAAAACCTAAGGTAACCATAACGATATATATGGCTCAATAGTCTTTAACAAACCATTAGGTAAATACGCTCCATAGAGTAGGAGTCATCATAGTCAAAAGGTGCACATAAGTGAGGGTGCTAGGACCAAGTATAAATAGGACCCATAGTCAACAATCACAAAATCAAGGTGAATCATAAGGGTGGACAATCATTCAATTATGACAAACAAGACCAAAGACTTCTCTCTCTCAAGGTACATGGTTTTATATATTCTTTTGTCATCACTGTATAAAGGGGAAGATCCAAACGGATGGTACAATCATTTTTGTCCTTAACACTGCTCCTAAGGATTAGGCACTAGGGACATCGTCAAGGGGTGGCCAGTCCCTTGAGAAGCAACCTAGCAATAACCGATTAGGAGAGGGGACATCATTATCTTCCATTCTTAATGAATGGCTTTCAGCCTTACGCTGAGTTTCAGTGTCACACTGAATCAAGTTGATCAATCCCTGGACCCTGACTGGGTCCTCCATTCTCTCGCAGAATGGTTCTCAGTACTAAGCTAAGTTTCAGTCTTACACTGAAAGTTGATCAACTACCTGCAGGACCTACTTGGACATCGTGTCCCTGGTTCAAGACTAGAATATATCTCTGCCTCTACCTGCAGGCTCTACTTGGACATCGTGTCCCTGGTTCCAAACCAGAATACCCTAGAGGCATATAGGGGCCCTAGCCACATGCTAGGGGCTTTGCCATGGCATCAACCTGCTTGGTCCTAGACCAAGAACCCCAGGAGACTACTGGGGGCCCTAGGGTACCTTCTAGGGTCTTACTCTATCCTAGTCAACTGACTAGGGTACCATCCTCTATGAGAATGGGTCTCGCAGCTGCACAAACTTTAACACTTGGTCCCAGACCAAGAAACCCAGGAGACTACTAGGGGCCCTAGGGTATCTTCTAGGGTCTTACTCTGCCCTAGTTAACTGACTAGGATACCATCCTACCTGAGAATGGGTCTCGCAGTTGCACCAACTTTAACAAGAGAGAGTGTGCCCCCTTCTATTTTTGAGTGATCCATGTATGATGTATATTTTGATCTCAGTAATCTATACTTTTAAGTCTAGGGATTTTGTATCAAAGATCTATATATTGAGATGCTATCTCATTGTAAAGGACTTTTGGCTCTGAGAATAATGGAATACAAGAAAACTTTTGGAAAATCTCTTGAAAACTTTGTGAATGTTCTTGTGCGTGATTGCCATGCCTCTTGCTTAGACATTTCAGTGGATCTTGCATGCAAACGATATACTTTTTGTGGAGGTCGAGTTGTTTCTTGTAGGGATAGCGACTTGCTTGAGGGGAGATTGTGGAGGCGACTTGCATCATCTCTTCTTGTGAATCATTTCATCTTCAAGGAGTGATCAATTGTTATGTTGTGCATTGGATCTTTTTCTTTAGATGACTTACATTGCTTATCTTTCATCTTTGAATCAAATCTCACTTCAGTAGTTTAGATTTTGTAGGTGGAGAGGGTGCTTTACCTCCTTTGGACAAAACGTTTTCACTTGGATGCCACTGGATCTTGCTCGAAATTGTAACTAAGTGGAAGGATCATCGATGTGCAAGGCAGACGCAAGTATTTTCAGGTACAATCTACAAGGTTAGTATCATTTTTCGTATTTTTATCCAATTGTCACATAAAACCCTCATTGTTAAAACCCTCATTTTCTAGACCTGATAGATCAGGCGATTATTTGAGTATGGCACTGAAAACCCACATCTATAATAATTTGAAAACATTATATGTAATGTTTAACATTAATCCGACTCCATTTACCATTGATCTAGCACCAGCGTAGATCCAAATCCTAGGCTCTATCAAGCGCCGAGATGGATCAAATCTATCGAGGTGCAAACCTCTTCTTAGATATCCATTGATTTGATTCAAACCAAAAGACACATCTTTTTATTTAAGGTCCACATATAATATTTTTATTATTAATATTTAATATTATTTATGGCTGACATATAATATTTATTATTATTTTTTATTTTGTTAGGAACAAACATTGCATCATTTCCCCACACATGGTTTAAAACCATATGCAAGACCCTCCTACAACAATGGGTTGTTTAGGAGGCCTTGCTCATGGTCTTAAATCCATTTGCAAGGCCCTCCTAAACCATGTACAATAAAACCATGGGTTGCTTAGAATGCCTTGCACATGGTTTTAAAACCATGTGCAAGGCCAACATTTTTTGCGGATAATTCAATTTTGTGTTTTTTTCTTGACCCACATATTTTTTTTATGAATAATTTAATTTTTTACTTTTTTATTGTTTTGTTAGGTAGGAAGATTCCAACATCTCCCCCATATTAGATTGTTTTTGTGGCCGACATTTATTTTGGCCTATTAGAAAAAATATTTTTTATTAATAAAAATAATGTTATTAAAATGATATTATTTTTTATTTTGTGTTACAAGATCTCTCCCATAATATTCACTATCACTATTATTTTTTGTTGACATGTTACAAACGTTACATCACGTTACAAGATCTCTCCCATAATATTCACTATCACTGTTATTTTTTGCCGACATGTTATAAACGTTGCATCACGTTACAAAATCTCCCACATACTGGGCTGTAGAGCGCCTCTCGGTGCAACTAGTCATCGCTAGGTGGGACGCCCTCCTTGGGTTTTTGGTCAGTTCTTCATATTTATCAGTTGGGTATGCTTGAACCCACCTCAAATCAATAGATATATTCTTCAAGCACCTAGATGTTGTCATTAAGCATCCCAATCTACTCTTTTGGGTCCACTTTGTCTTTATTTGCATAAACCCTAGGTGGATCTAATTTGGGTATTCCTCATTTGAACTAGATCTATCTAGATCTACTTTCCTAAACTCCTTGTGGTACATTTCACTTTAAGTTGGGTAATTTGCTATAGCCTTAAGCCTCCCCAACTTGGTTTTAGCCTCGCCTACCACATTTACCTTTCTAAATCTAAATCAATCTACTCTTTGTTCACCTATCGTATCCATTGTCTAATGTGACAAGAGCCCATCCGGTGTGACAAATACCATTATCCATAGTGGACGAGGCCCTTGCGGTGTCACTTGGTTAGCTGCCGCACCTCTACCGTCCCGAATAGGATACCTTCAGTGGGTAGCTATACTTTGAGTGATAACAGGGGTATGAATCAAGAACAGCCACCCCTAGAAGCCAAGCGCAGCATAAAACCGAATAACTCCCATGGAATGCAAAGAATGAACACATTTTAAGCCCTAAGGCAAGTGGTTGCTTGACTTTACACTTCAAATTAATACACAAACAAGACGAAATGGACAAGCCCGGGTTATGAACACTCATTCTGTCCTTTATTAGTTTCCTCAAGGCAAAACAGATTCTAGCCCCAGAAGAAAATCTTCACAAGTTAAACTGTATTACATAAGCTTCCTCTGTATATAGGAAAAAACAAAAAAGTTAAAAACGAATGACTCCCAATCACTACAGTATCTGTTGCCATTTCATCACAATTCCCCTAATAAGGGTATTTGTCTGCACCATGAACTTTCTCTCTGCTCACAACCTTTCTTAAAAGGTTATTCTATGACATGAACATTCTCATCAAAGAAATCATTTTATCATCTTCATAATGGTTTTTTCATCTCTAAACATACAATGATCTGCAGTGTAAAAGGCTGCCATTAACATCAACTGATTGCGGGCCTGCTCAGATATCATTATGTTGGAACTGAAAAAAGAGGGTCCTTCAACACTTAATATAGAGTTACTAATCAATGGTAGAGTTACACAAAGGAAGCTGATCATGTTTAAGTAATAGTAGGCTGCATAATGGTGTGCAAAAGGAAAACGTTAATATAGTTGAGCATGGATTTGAACAGATAATGCAATATATTGGAAAAATGCAGCGATGGTCCTGAAAGTATATCATAATGAATAAAATCATAGGCAACCCTACCTTGCATAGAAGCAGTACCCATTTCCAGCTTCAACCGCATCCAGTGAAATGGAAGAAAAAGAGTCAGAGCAGAATTGGGCCCCAAGAAGCATCGAATCATCATCTTGTTCCTATCATCAACAAGAGATTTAATGAAAACATCAAAACAATTGCTGGTAAGAAACTAAATGTGAGAAAAAAAAGCCTTGTGTAAATTTTTGAAATAAAAACTGAAAAAGTGTGAAAGTATCATCAAGTAAACAAATTTCACCCAGGTAAAAGTACCTATGCAAACAGCACATACAAAAGGAATATTTCATGAACCTAATATGAGTCGCTATTCTAGGCTAACAATTGCAAGTTTGAAATGCTTGCAAGGGTTGAAAAAGATTTGCGTCATAAATCTTGATTTTGCCTATCATTAAATCAAAAGGCTATTCTTTTACCACACATAGCAATTCCAAGCATTGACTCAAAGCTACTTTCATTTATTTGTTATGACTTAGATGTTTGAAGTAACTTTGAACATAGAAGGAAACAAACTTCCCAATAATCCAGTATTTAAGATGACAATAACAACAAACTGTCGAGGAATCTATGCACCAGTAGAAGCCAAAAGGATAACATCTCCAATTCACAAAAAACCAAGCTTGAAGAAAAATAAACTAAAAACCTTGAAATGACTGCAAAGCTCTGAGCTGAAGCTAAAGCAGTGCTTACAGACTCATTATACATTCCATCGTGAAAGATATTGAAGGTACCAATTCCCTAGATGCACTTTTTTGGTGGATTGTGATCTGTATAAGTCAAAATAATTCCTACTTTACAAGTTTATATAAGATATTATCTAGTAAGGAGTATGAGAATGGCATCCCTCATTGTGTATGACGGATGACCTCTAGAGTTGCATATCTCACTAAGATATCTAAATCATGAATATAAACATAAGTTCATAATAATGTAATGCATGAATTACCTCATCCAGTAATATGACAAGGTATTCTGTTGGTAGAAGCCGTGGCTGGCCAGATCCTGTTGAACTTCGCAAACGGCAACCAGTCAAGCGTATCTCTCGGCTTTTTCTCAAAATTCCATGTTCTGGCTCTACAAGGTCATAGAACCTACAAAGATTTTCCAACAAAATGAAAAATAGTGGGTTCAACAAGGAGAAGCTAATGCATACAGAGCCAGAGATCATATTAATCTAACCATGCATCAAATTATGGTTCACTAGAGTCTAGACAAAAGCAATAATTAGTTGATCAAGAACTGTAACATTATCAAGAATAGTAAGTATTCATTTCCTGTGCGACCTATACACTTTTTTAGGTTATACTACTGATCATCAAGGATTACATAAGAGTCTGGAACCTAGTGCAGGTTACAGTTTTGTTGAACTGGCCTACACCTAAGAATTTGGACAAACTCAAAAGTTGTTAGGCTTGGCAGATTTTTTAAATAAAGCTTATGGTAGGATATTCTAAGATTTCTTTGTCATTGAATAAACTTTTAGGCTAGGAGGACAATTTGTCTGAACATATAGCCCTTAAAGTATTCTTAAAGAGTTTGTTACCACCAGAAAATGCATGGCCTATTTTGCATTTTCAAGGGCTTTCTTCTCTAACCAACACAGTAAATCCTTGGGGTTCAGTGACAGTCATAGGTTGCAAGGCAAAACATGTAGGCTATGCACCTTGCTCTGTCTAGCCCAAGTATAATTCTACTCATCATTTGGGGCAACATAAAACGTGTGGAGTAATGTTGGTTTGAAGGAGGAAGATGACCCCATGAATTGGAGAAACACCCACTAATGAGGTAATGCCCTAACTATTTGGAGGCCCAAAGCATGACACATGGCAAGGAAAGAAAGTTAATGAGCACAAGGGAGAAACTCCCTACTTAGGTGCCATGTGGCACTAACATAGCACTTGGTATGGTCAAAGGCCCACTTAATGTTGAACGCCCACTTCAAGGAGGTGGGTAGAGCATGTTGAAGGCAACAGGGCTGAAAAATACCCTATTGGAGGAACTTCTACATATATGGAGGTGTATTTCACCTTTGAAGAGGATTTTCAGGTAAACAGTCATTTTTCAAGGCAAGTTTAACATATTTGGAGGCATATTTCACCTTTTAGATCCCTTGGGGTCGATGACATGTTAGTTGATGCACTTCTACATGTTCATAATTGTATCTTGGGATGTCCTTCATGTGCTTATGCCTAGCATGAAGGAACATTATCAGGGTAGGTGTTATCACATATATAGTAGCCAAGCTACCATATTCTATTTTTCAGACACAGTACATCTTTCAGCCAGGTCTCTTACATATGAGATGCTGAGATGAGCAGTTTTTTATGGATCATTATTATTAGTGGACTATTGTACTCTCCCATGTCAGGACTGAGTCTCAGGACATTCAAATTTGAGGACCAATGTAGCCATTTATGTCATTACAAAGCAGTCATTGATGCCCAATTTTATATCAGTTCTTTCTCATTGGACAGATGGTGTCTCAGATGGATTATATTGCATGATTATGACTCAGCTTTTTATATTGTGTTATGGTTATCTTTGCTCTTATACTGATTTTTGTGACATATATTAACTTGTGGTATCATGATCTAGCGGTCATAATTATATGGACTTGGATGTATTTTGTACTATGTATTGATGTCCCTACTCTAACTTTGAAGTTCCTGATCTATACTCATCGGTTTTACCCTCGTCGGGGAGAATAGAGATAGTCATTCCCACCATTGTTTTGGCTTGCTAGTGTTGGCTCCATCATTCATTGTCTTCACCCTTCCATTACCTTCTAGTTTAGTTTTCAACCTGACGGACTTCTTGACTTATGGCATGGAGGATCTTTTTCCCCGCTAGAACTTTTTGTTGGACAAGCCTCCTTGTTTATATTGTGTCTCGGCTCTAAGTTGGTGACAAAACTTGCCTTTGGGAAGTTGGATTGTATGCCTAAATCATTCTGGTCGGTTGTCCCGGTGTTTGGCACTGTGCAGAGCTTCCCTTGGTCACTTGAGATGTTGTTGGCTAAAACTGAAAGCTCATGTACTACCTGTATTGAAAATATTGAATATGTGCCCATGGAAAATGAAAATTATAAAACTGTGTTTCTTAACATATGTAAAGAGGGCAAGAGCAATGAAATGCTAAAATACTCCTTGAAGAGTATAAGAAAAGGTCCAAAAAAGCAATGCTTAAAAATATGCTATATCCAAATATTGCTGACCTTATAAAAATAAATATGTCCCGGATGAAAACTGCGATTAGTTGTGCTTTTAAGCACTGGTGAAGTCCCAAAGGGTCATATAGGCCAAAAAGGCCATGGAATAAAATGATGATCCTAATGAACTTGGATCAATCTTGATGTAGTCATGATGCCTAAGTTGAATAAGCACTCTCTAAACAACTAACCCATTTGTGAGGCACTGCCATTCCTTGTGTTGTTGTTTGTCCGACATTGGTTATAGCGAGTATTCCCTTTCCATTATCCAAAGTGTTATGATGTTGAGTAGGAAGTCATCCTTTGCTTTAGCCTTGTCAATTTCATCCTTCACCCTTCACTAGCAAATTGACTACAACTATGAAGTGAGTATAGTCCTGAAAGTCTAAGTCTGAGTAATAATAAATAAAGCCTTATATATGTATTGGTTGATGTACCGCCAGTGAAATGAATGCTACTTGTTGTGATTGTTGCTTGAATGAGTTGTAGAGCATATCTTAGCCTTTTAACACTTGCAGCAGATGGATGATTGTCTGAGTTATTATTGGTGTCTGATCATTTACAGATGGTTATATTGTTTATTGGATATGATTGATGATCAGATAGAGACCTGTGAGGGGTTTGAGTATACACCTTAGATGGATTTGGACACTCTGAGTCTAATGAGACAGTTTATTTCTAGTTCCGGGCACTTGCAGACATGATCAGGCTTATTCTGCCTTTCTAATGCAATTTTTCTTCATAGGTTGATATGTCTAAGCATGGAGATGTTTTAGTTGGATCTCCTAGGGCGTTGTATGGGTATAGGGGGTGCAGCCACTTGTTTGTACCATAGTACCCCCATCCCAGAGAGCATGGTGTGCTCAGTTTGGCAACGCAGGCACCCTAGGAGGCTGTTTTGGCAGGATCACGTTTCGCAAGGCAAATTAAAAAATGATTAAATGGCTATTAAAGAAATCGATTTGGGCTACTGAGGCAAGGAAATGACATGGGATGAGTCACAATGATGAGAGTGATGTCCTCCACACCTTCTCCAGCAGTTGCAACACCTGATTGGGCCCAAACCTATTTTTGGGCATTTTTATATTATTTTCTGGAGCTTTTGGGAGGCTCGCGATTTCCTCAAGGAGGCACAAAGTCAAAGAATTAAATTATTATATTATTTTATTGTGCCATGGGGACACCCAGAGGGAGTAGTCAAACACTCCTTGGACCCACCATGTGCTTCATTTATTTCTTGTTGAGTGGCTTACCCTCTTTATGGGTGATTTAGTCCACTTTGGTACTTTATGGTTATATTGATCCATGTATTGTATGTTGAGCTCATCTCAACTATTGATTAAAACATTTTATCTTTTAATCTTAGCCACTCGTTTTGAAAGTGGTTAGGATTTGGTTATGATTGTGGTTCTCTCATTTCTATTTAAAGGAGAGAGCTTCTCATTTGTAAAAGGTCTTTGGCTCTTGGATCTGAACAATAGAAAGAATTTTTGTGGATATTTTCGGGACCTGCTTTGCATCTGATGTTCTCAAATGGTGATTGGATAGTCTTTCTGCTTCCTAGCATTGTGGAAATTATTGTGAGATCTATATTTTTCTGCTGTCATTGTTTTGCCTACAAGAGGGCGTTTTGGCTAGAGAGTTTTTGCAGGGGGACCTCAACTCGCTCGGTTTTCTTTGCCTTGGAT
>LPNX011040737.1:483513-510687 GCA_001517045.1 Pseudotsuga menziesii | reverse complement strand
CATACATCGGAGTGGATGATTTCCAAGATTCCTTTTGCCTTGCTCTCGCTACTTGGAAATGTCTTCTTTGTGTTCTTTCCTTTCGCACATCCTTTGCATATACCTTCATGTTTTGACTGTATTTCTTTGCTTGCAAGTGGTAGTGCCCTATAGTGCACATGTGCAAGCCTTCCGTGCCAAAGTTCATTTAGCTCTACCGAGTCATGGACCAAAGCTTGTTCTGGTTGGCCCTTCAATTTGTATAGTCCTCCCTCTTGCTCTCCAATCACTACTGCATCATCTATAGTCTTTCATTTTGGCCACATAAGGACTTGGCCATCTATGAATGCAACCCACATGCCTTTTGCATCTAATGCAGAGATAGAGAGAAGATTCTTCTTTAGCCTTGGTACAAACAAGACATCCTTCATCTTCATAGCAGTGTTACCAACATTGGCCGAGAAATCATCGATGTCCGAGAAATCGCGAGTTTTTCAGCTCGGCGATTTTTTCCCGAGATTTTCCCGATTTTTTTCCGATTTATCCCAAGATAATGTCGATTTTTTCGAGGTGATCTTTTCCAATGATTTTCCCGATTTTTTCCCGATTTATCCCGAGATATTGCCGATTTTTTCTAAAGGTGAAATTCAATATTTTTATAATTTTTTAAGTTTGTCAATTTATTGCCAATGTTTGTCGATATATTGCCGAGATATCCCGAAACGATGTTTCCTAGACCTTGTCGATTTTTTCGCCGCGTCAATGTTTGCAACACTACTTCATAGACTTCCCAGAGTCTAGCTCGTAGGAGGATTCACCACTACCTTTTATAGGATACTGGTAGTCATCCCCGAGTTTCACCTTGTGGGGTGATTCATGTTCGGATAGTTTCACAAAGGATTCCTTGAATCCCGTCATGTGTTTGGAAACCCCACTATCTATAAGCCGATGATTGCTTCCATGTGAGACAATTCCCGTGAGAGCAGAGATTAAAACATATTCTTCGTCACTTGAAGAATCATCACATTCTTGTTTGATTCTCTTCTTGGGAGGCTCATCATCCTCTGCAGTATGAGCATGATGTCTTTTCTTGTTTCCCTTCTTCTTGTGAGAGCCATTTTTGTTTCTAGGACAATCTCAGGCAAAGTGTCCTCTTTCATCACATGTATAGCATCTGAATTTAGGTAGATTTCTGTTAGATCTTCTAGGGTTATCTTTCTGGTGGGAGTGCTTACCTCTGTGATAGTCTGTTCTGCTTTTCTTGGATTGTATTGTGAGAGTTTGATCTTCACTTCCCATCTTTTCTTCTCGAGCTATTATTCGAGCTTCTTCTTGTGAGCATTCTTCCCACATACTACTAAACTTGACTAGCTTCTTTCTTGCACAAATCCCTTGAATGAAAGAGTCTCGTGCCCTAGGGAGACCATTCAAGGTGGTCATCACAATTTATGCATTCTCTACTTCTTCATCTACTACTTCAAGTTGTTATTTGATCTGGGAGACCCTTGTAAAGTATGACTGTATGGTCTCTGCATTCTGAATCTTTACATTATTCAACTGGTTCCTCAAAGTCATCTTCCGATTTATGTTCTTTCCTTCAAGTGGCTCCGCACGGAAAAATGTGGGCTAGATAGAGTTGTGGGGGTGTGTTCAACACTACACCAACAGGGATGTAGCCTAAAGGGGCCTGACGGTCACTTTCTAGGTGTCCCCGCTTTCCCTAAAGAATTTTCCCGCTATTTACCAAACTCGTTTTTACGCCGGATTTTCGTAATGTTTGGGGGATGTTGATTTTATTAATGTGAGTTGATTAATTAAATATGAGGAATTAATTAGTGCACACTCCCACTTCTGGATATCCCCACGCTGAGACTAGCCTACGAGGGATAGAGCATACACAGAAGAGGCAAATGTTTGTTCTTATTTGTAAAAGCAAAGTACGAAAAGATATAGCCCTTTTAGGACGGATTGTGTGCTTATGTTAAAAAACAAAGAATTTGTGGGACTAATTACTACGGCAATGCAATGTCGGGTTAGTATTTGATTACTTTGAAAGAAATTGCAAAACTTGAAAATAAACTTTATTAATCGAGAACTGTTGCAGTGAATAAATCTAATCTAAGAAATCAAACCACTAAGGACAGATACAGGATTTCCCCCAAATGGGGGAAAGAGGGTGTGGGAGCCGTAATCCCACTTGCTCTTTTATTAATTATTACAATGCTTATAATTTAATAATGGGTCATCTTTTGACCTTGAAAATCAATCAAAAAGGCTTACAATAATTTGCTAAAAGAAGGGGGTTGAAGAAGAGGGATAAAGAGGTGTTTTGAGAGACAAAAAACTGAAATTTCGCCAGCACTTCCACTTGTATTGTTAGTAAAATGGAAAAAACATCAAGCTATATATTTGTAAATTAGTAGATTAGTGTAAAAATACAATTAAAAAAAACAACTTAGTACTTGCGAAAAACGTAGATATTTGTGCCACTTTAAGTACGAAGAACATAAACTAGATCTAAGCTTAAGATTGCAAATTTAAAGCACTTTTAGATCTAGTAAGATAAAAAAGCTAAGAAATTTATGATAAGTTCTTTTAAAATAAATCTAAGCTTGCTTGTTAAAAGTAACCAAAGAGATATTAATTTTTTAAGAAAAGAAGAGAGGTTCTCAAGCTCTGGCTTAAATTTCTGTGAGGATGTAGAGATACCTAAAATTGCAAGAAGCGTTAGATCCAAATAAAATTATGAAGAGAAAAGGGATGCAACTGAGCTTCCGCTTCTCCTTCACCTTGTTAGATTTTCTTAAGATCTGATTAGATTATCTAGGATCTTTATCTGAACACAATTTAGACATCCCATAAAGGGGTAACACACATCCCCAATGGGGGTACAACAACATACGATAATATACATCAGAATATCTTCCGAAGTTACAAATACATCAACACTCCCTCTTAACTCCGAAGGTATTCTCTCTCTATACAGTCATCAACACATCTGGTCAGGTCTTCAACGCATCATCATCATCACGAAGCCATAGAATCTTCATTATAGCTGATGCGATCATCTTCTTATAATTTGATCATCATCCCATACTATCCATCATCAGAAGTTTCTACAGTGCCAGCCCTTTTTCATGCTGGTTGTAGGCCTAGTCCTCTATCAAGTCTTCATCTACAGTGCCATCCCTTTTTCATGCTGGATGTAGGCCTATCCCTCTGCTAGGTCTTCATCATTTCTGTGAGCAAGCAATCAAGTAGGTACATCTCAGGACTTATTATATGCCTCTTGCAAAACCTGCAAAATCTCCCAGGACTGGTGAAATGCCACTGCAAAACCTGAAGGAGCATCCCAGGACTGATTACATGCCTTGCAATACCTGTGTACCCTCATCATCTTCAGATCATCTCATCGTCTCACGGAGCACAACCTAGATACACATAACATGGCACTTACATTCGTTAGCATGGTAGGACACACCTACTACCATCCGAAAAAAAGGCTTCAGCACTTACATCCATCGACATGGTAAGACACACCTACTACCATCCAAGAAAGGCTCCAGCACTTACATCCATCAGCATGGTAGGACACACCTACAATCATCCGAGGAAAGGCTCTGCACTTACATCCACCGGCATGGTAGGACACACCAACTACCATATGGGGAAAGGCTCTGCACTTACATCCACCGGCATGGTAGGACACACCTACTACCATCCGGGGAAAGGATCTGCACTTACATCCACCGGCATGGTAGGACACACCTACTACCATCTGGGGAAAGGCTCTACACTTACATCCACCCATGGGAGGCTCAACCTGCCACCATGTCAGAAAGGCTTTGTGTATCTGCATCTTCCAGACTCAACACTTCCGTTTGGAGGGAACCTCGATTTGAAAAACACCAAGCTTCTCTCTGAAGTACTCAAACTTCACTCTAGCCATTTCTAGCATAGAATCACATCAGGATTGATTACGTCCAAGGATAACCTGCAAGCTTTGCCAAGACTGATTACATCTGAGGACAACCTACAAGACTGATTACGTTTGAGCAACCTACAAGCTTCGCTAGGATTTTATGCTCAGATAACCTATCTCGCCGGCTATGCTAGAACTCATCACTCCCTCTTTCGAGAGATCTCGATCTGGATCACATACTGGAGCTTCACTGCTCCTCTCTGCATCATACAAAAATGCAAGTCAGATCAATCAAATCAAATCAAAGCTTTCAAAAGAAACATACTACCTCACAAATAGTCGAGCAAGTGACAACATATTTTGCCTCGACTGTACTCAGCGCCATGCAGGACTGCTTCCTGCTAAACCAAGAGATCACACTTGATCCCATACTGAAGCAGCACCACGATGTTCCTATCAATAGTACTGCCTGCCCAATCCAAATCCACATAACCCTCCAGGTTAATCTTCTTATTCGCCTCATACTTGAGCCCATAATCAATTGTACCCTTCAAGTACCTCAGAATATGCTTTGCAACATGAGGGATGAGATGATCTTTAATAGAATCTGCAATGATTCTCTTGGCTTTAGCCTTAGCCTCATCTCCCTCTGGCTCTTAGAACTTCCTTACTGAAATATTGATCCAAGTCAATTTCTTCAAGGATCATGAAGGTCCAATACTTCCATACTAGGAAGTTGTCAGCTTCACCAAGCTTTTCATGAAGCTAGTGTGATTAGTCATTTTGAAATGAGAACCTCAAATGTAAATAGCAAAAATTTAGATCTTACCGATTTGAGGTGTCCGTCCTAGTTCTAGAGCTGACCGATCTAGGGTTTGTTAGAGAAACCCTAATTTACAAAACTTGGAATTTCAAACTTCTGATTGGATAAAAAGATGGGCCTCTTCATGGCGAGCTATCCAATGTACTCCTTTTCTTAAAACAATGGAGGGAAGCTCCCGGAACAGGAAGCCCTAGTTTTCCAATTTCTTCTGCATAAATGACTGATATTGATTCTGTTTTACCTCCAAAGTTTCAGATCCTTAAGGTTTGAAACTTCTCATTGTGATAGCCTAATATGTCTTCTTTCCAACCCCACAAGTTAGAGCAGAAATGGAATCTCCAAGTGGGACTTATTTCGATTTTCCCAAGGTAACTGTTTTGGGGACTGTTCAGCATAGCGAACTTGTACGGACTGCCATGTGTCACTGTTTCACATTCTGGGTCTAGAAAACGTACCACATAAACTACAGCCCGTACCCTACCTGCAACATCTTGCAAAATTTCGTTTGGACCTTCCTAGCCCGAGATATAGCAAATCTCCCTAGGTCACATGTTTATGACTGTATTCTGGAGGAGGTTGGAACCCTGATTTGGAGGAACCATATCTCCTAAAGTATAATGAATCTGAGGCTGAAACTTTTACACAATGTACAGCACGAATTTCTCTTCGACCTATAAAAGTTTCAGCTTCTGACCCTTCTCCAATCTTGCGTTATAGTGAATGTGCTAGAATGACTAAATTCAGTCTTCTAGGATTTTCAGGCATGAAACCCTAATTTCCATTAGCTGCCATTGTAGTTGTATTTCGGTTGCACAGTGAAACTTCTTTGATTCAGAAACTACTACCACCAACAGATGCACCCTAGTGAGGCGAGTTAGCCTAGCCCTCCTTGCTTGATGACCTGTGGAAAGAACACCTTCATCTAGGAAGCCCTAGTTCCTGCAGCTGCATAGTGCCTTCTTTCAGAGAGGCTTTGATACCATGTTAGATTTTCTTAAGATCTTATTAGATTATCTAGGATCTTTATCTGAAAGAATAACAAGTACAGCAAAATGCATAAAATGTAAAAGATGCACAAGACACAAAGATTTTCATCGAGGAAACCATAAAGGAGAAAACCACGCAAACTTCTTCAGAATAGTAAAATGATCAAAAGCAATAATAAGAAATGTTCAGCAGCTATCTTTCTCTCCTCCTATGATTGTCTCTCTCTCTCCAACGCCTTAGAGAGTGTATGAGGTGTGTATAAATGAGGGAGAGCGCCTCCATATTTATACCCTTTCAAGTCAATGACCAAATATGAGACCCGAGCCTACATGTCATCTCACATGGGGCCCACCTCTCCTAGAGACACCATAATTACACATTAAATGATGTTACACTGGGGACTATTGCCCCAACTTACAACAGAGGTTGTACCTCAAGGTCTAGACACAATTTAGACATCCTGTAAAGGGGTAACACACATCCCCAATGGGGGTACAACAACATACAATGATAATATACATCAGAACACTTCCGAAGTTACAAATACATCAACACACCTAAGAAGATCTACAAACTACAAATCCTTAAAACAAGTGAGATCAAAATCCAGCATGTTTTACTAAAAGAAATTAAGAGAGCATAAGTATTACCGACTACACTCTGCTACTCCTAGATCTCTAATAAAAAAAGCATAAACAAGCAACTTGAAACTACAAATGC
Source organism: Pseudotsuga menziesii (assembly GCA_001517045.1). Lineage (NCBI taxonomy): Eukaryota > Viridiplantae > Streptophyta > Pinopsida > Pinales > Pinaceae > Pseudotsuga > Pseudotsuga menziesii. Next base: position 504,256 of record LPNX011040737.1, on the reverse strand, counting down.
TTGCTCTATGGGCCAACAATGACCTTCTAAGCTAGATAGATCTATAAACTTGAAAGAAATCAAAGCAATAACTAACTAAATATCACCACAATTTAGCACGACATTCATATTCATGAAACTATTGCACAATTCGGACTTCCAAAGTCTCAACTTTATTCAAAATATAGAACAACAATAAATTACAAGAGCATAGGTTCATTGCTTCCTCTTTAAAACAATGGAGCAATACCTTGTTTATATAGAAATATATGACCAAGAGGGGGTAGCGCACTTGCCCACCAAAGAGCTCTTTGCTTGAGGTGGCATGAGATGGGTATGAGTTGGCTAAAGGATGGCAAAGGCAAAAATATGCCAACTTCCGATTCATAACTCACCATTTGCTATTATCCTCACAAAATTCCATCTTTTTCTTGAGAGGTGCGCCTCCCTATGAGGAAATGCACCCCACTTCATTTAGAAAAATCTACTTGCCTTGCTTTGTTGAGAAAAACACTCCATTGTGTTTTAGAAACCTTAGGAATGTTTCCACTTTACTTTGCCAACTCAAAAAATTCACTTTCGACATGTTTCCTTTTTTTATGAGTTGCCGAATTTTTCACTTTATCCATTTTTTGGTCTTTTTTGACATTTTCGAGTAATAATTAATTTTGGAGATAAATAATTACTCGAAAACTTAGGAAAGCGGGTTAAGGGGTAAAGTGGGTTAAGTGGGTGCTCTGGGTTAGAAAACGAGCACCCCCATGCCTAATTCTTCCTCCTAACCACACTTTCATGCCTTAGTGAATATTTTTAATTAAAACAACCATGCTTTTTACAGGGAAATTAAAATTTTCCGAAATAATAAAAACATCTAGGGGGGACTTAGTACATATTCATATGACTCAAAAACAATGATTAACATGGTAATATACATTGACACCTAGGTTTTGATAACCTCCTAAGGCTTACCCACCAAGACACCTACTCTAGCTTTGGAGTGGGTGAAAAACTCGAAAATTATAAGTCATTAAAAAGCGACATATAATTCTCAAGAAAAAACACCCTAGAGTAAAGTATTGATGACCAAGTCCTAGGAAATCCAAACCTTTTACATAATTTCATCATGCTAAGTCATTTAATACAATTCCCCGCAGGGTATGAACATGTAAAAAGTAAAAAAGATAGGACCACTGATTGGCCTGATGGATCTCAAAACCCATGTGATGAACAATTGATTTGTTCAAGTCTTTGACGGCTCACTGGAAATCAACCTAAGTGCAACTTAGTGGATAACATAGAGTACAGAACAATAGTACATGGACATCCCATGACATGGGATGAAAAGTTTTCCTATGAGAAGCATAGCTACAAAAGCGCAATGCATAGCTCTAACTGTTAGCAAACGGCAATATCGTTTACACACGTTCCCTTATCTGCAAGGAGCATGCATCATAAGCATATTTCTTCATTTGATTAAAAAATTGAGGATCAGGATCAACATTAGATAGCACCAATTTGTACCTTCCCAAATTCATCCTCCCTTAGCCTCCATAAAACCTCAATGTCAACTTCTTCATTGCAAAAGCAAACGTTCCTCTTCCAGAGGAAGCGTGAACATTACACAACCCTTCTTTACTCCTCGAAAGCCTTCTAGCATGCCCTTTTTCCTAGACATTAAGCCATCTCACCGACCTAGACCCCCAAGCCATGTTCTCCCACACAACCTCCCTTTATGACATTCCTGGGCAACCTCCCATCCACATTTGCATCCCTCCTTCTTCATATCTCTGAGAGAGACATCAAGAGGGCAGCAAATGAAGAAGGCCTCAAGGACAAATTCCTAGTGCATGGTATTCGTTCCCTTGATTCACATATTGTTGATTTATTTAACCATGTGCTATGTTCAAGTTTCCCCCACTCTTGTACAAGGCACATCATTCACCCTATTCAAAAATAGGGGTATTGTTCCGATCTGAACAATTACAAGACTATAATAATAGAACATACATTCTGCAAACTTTATGCCAGATCTCTACATTAGCGGCTTTCTAATGATTTGAAGAGTCATCATCTTAGAGCTAAGGGGCAGGCCGATTTCCGCCCGGATTACCAAATGACTAATCACATTTTCACACTTCGAGCTATTATTGAGGAGGCTCGTCATCACTCTTTGAGGGTTTACTGTTGTTTTGTAGACTTCCAAGAAGCTTTTGACTCAAAGCCATGGGAAGCTTTATTCCAGAGACTTCGCAACATTAACATATATGAGACCCTCCTAGCAACCATCATGAGATAGTATGAGTCAGTTCTATAGGACGTCTGAGGTTGGCCCGTGGCCTCTCCAATTTTATTTAGAGTACCTTCGAGGTAAAGCAAGGATGCCCCCTCTCGCTGATTATTGATGAGCTAGAGTCTTTCCTCCACGATCACATCCAGGATGGAGATGGTTGTCTCCATCATCAAGTGATGATCTCCCTATTCCTTTTCGCAGATAATCTAATCTTGTTAGCCTCTACTCATAGATGCACTACGTGTTTCCATGACCTCCAATAGTTGATGGTCAACCTAGGTAAAACCAAGTTCAAAATCTTCAATGCATCAAAGCGCTCTCTCATAGACTTACACTTCTACTTCGAGGGGGAAGAGATTGAGATCAGCAAAGCTTACAGCTACCTGGGGGTTCAATTCATGGGGCCTCGTTTTGGTCTGTGACAAGCCATCCAACCTCGACTCAACAAAGGGTATGGGACCATGGGTCCTTAGCCCTCATCGAGTGACAGTGCTTCCAAGGTCAGTTTCAGGACTTCTCGTCCAAACTCTACCTCATGGAGGCAGTTAACAAGCCCATAGTACTATATGGCTTGAAGATCTGGGGACCAAGCCTGATACAAACATATTGGGCTTGGTTGGAGAGAGTTTACACCTTACTTCTCAGGCTCGTCATCGAATGCAAACATACAATTCCACATCCTATTATTCAGGCAGAGTTCTGCTTCCAACCATTTCGCCTCGAGGTTATCTTTCGCTTGATCTCATTTATCCATAGAGTTGGATCCTTCGAAGACTCTACTACCAGGAGAGAGGGGTACTCCTATCTTGCACTTTGCTCCTCAGAGGCCCTCACCTTGGATCAATCCACAGGTCGTGCATGAGGTTGGTTTTTAGAGGCATCCTGACTTCTCTAATTGATGAACACCTCACCAAAGCACCTTCCCCAATTCAAGTACTCCTTAGATGCACCGGTTCATGTCCTGTCGCCTAGACAAATTGTGAACCAAGACATCCGAGAGGAAATATATAGATCATATATTGAGGTCACCTATACCGCAACCCCAACAAGCCTAGGCTTGAAGATGTTGTTCTACTTAGACCACTTTTTGAAGTTGCAGGATGGTATCATTGTCCGCCCCTCATACATGTATAGACATTGGATGCATTCGCTTAGGATCCCTCTGGGACAACTCCAAGTTGGTTCTCATCGACTCCGAGTGGAGACTGATCACCATCTCCCACGTTTTTTATAGGGTCTACCAAATGTGTTTTTTATAGGGTCTACCAAATGTGTCTCCTACAAGAGCCAGAGACAGAGAGGCGCCTCATTTTTCGGTGCCTTGTGTACTATGAGATTAGAGAACGTTACTACTTCTCCAAGGACTCGGGGGGCTCCCTCTCTACTTTCTTTCAATATCAAGATCAAAGGTACCTAGCTCTTTTTATCAAAGGAGATTCTTAGCCACAGATCCCAACTCTTACACGCCCCCCTCTCTCAGGCCAAACTAGGAGGATCACCTCATATTTCCATGCCCTTCGATCAGATCAAAGCAACAAATGACAGTCTAAGTTCTAGAGTACTTCATATCGTAAAGTGGTGAGACCCTGGGTCTCCCCTCAGCCTCCTCCCTTGGGAAATCGACCGATATGTTTGAGATCGGTCTGGAGGTGCAGGACCATCCATCTAACCACACATCCTCATAGTGACAGAGGGTTCATCTCCAGACGGATTCAGAATTGGGCACTTCTCACTCATCAAATTGCCTCCCAGCCCCAAAGGAGCAGTCAAAGATCTATTCAAAGCTTCTTTCCTTCGACCTCGGATGATGGGAGAACGGAGCTTCCTCGCTCCTACATACCCCCCAGGGTCATATATATGAATCCCCTTCTACTACTCGAGGACTTCGACAGTGAGCCAGTGCGATCCTCGTTGCCCCCCTCACCATCAATCATCATATCTAGGAGACATTGACTTCATTGGCTTCATCCTCAAATATTTCTCTCTTGAACGGTATTGAGCTATCCAACTCCTACCACAAACACTCACTTTGTATCACCGCACTTATGATATTGTTATATACACTTTAGTTTTGGTTTTAGCTAGACCTAGGGCTTAGCCTAGTGGAATATTTAGCTAAACTATACTTTCAGTTTTCTTCGTTTTCTTATATGGGAGCTGCTTTTGCACTCCCACACTGTACTCACATTGGATGTATCCTTTAGTCCCATTGACCTACTTTTGTGGTCATTTGTTGTATCTTATCTTTAGTATCCATGCTTTGTAAAAACTAACAAACCAAGAGTGACATCAACAAGCAAGTCCCATCCTAACTGGCCAAAGCACACTGGTTTTAGCAGAAATGCAACCATAGACCAAGCAGAATTATTGAGGATAGAGAAAAAGATTAGAAGACCATTCATTCTTAGTTTTCACAAATTAGGGCATATTCTCTTTGTTTCCCCTTATTTATGCATTCCTAATGGCAATCCCACATACAACAAGGATCAAGAAATATTCAAATTAACAAATACTCAAGAAGAAAATAATAATATATGTTCTTTCCTATCTTCACAAACTAGTAATTACTAATTTTAATTTATCAAATTGATATGATCCATTGGAAATGGTGCTACGTCAATTTTATAAGTTTGCAAAATCTACAACCAAGTCATGTTTGATGTTACAGATTTAAACAGGGCAGAAACAGAAGGGATTATCTATTCTGAAGCACCAGTTGGAAGGTTTTGAGGCCACCAGGGATTCCCCCCCACCCCGAGGGCCCAATTAGCTGAGGACATTACTCAACGGTCTCTTGTTGTTGAAATCTATATTATGGCTGCAGATTATAAGAGAATTTAGCTCAGCCTCCCCTTTACTTGTTAAAGGGGCAAATCTGCTTTGGTCTGTCCCTTTTGCAAGATATGTTTTACAATTACTTATTTTAATTTAATTTAGAATTAACTTCTCTTTTACTGTTCTCTTTTTTGGGAGATACATTATGCACTCCCTTTACAGCTGTTAGTGCTTGTTGTACTCTCGAGTCCCATTGACCTGTTTTGGTCATATGGGGACATTAATAAAAAAAACATTATGCACTCCCTTTACAGCTGTTAGTGCTTGTTGTACTCTCGAGTCCCATTGACCTGTTTTGGTCATATGGGGACATTAATAAAAAAAAAAAAATTTATCAATAGATTTACGTCCCTTACTAAAGAACTGAAGCATACAGACACTTAATATGACATAATCATGTAGTTCATACAGTGAAGAATCAGCTTGCCTAGAAGTTGAATGTTTTCCTTTCACTGGTTCGAAAATCTAGCATGCTAAGAAGAAAGAATTCAGAGTAAGAACAACACTTGCATACATGAGACAACGAACTTCCACGATTAAATATAAAAGAAAAGTAACTATTTCATCCTGAACTTTTCAAGTCTGGGCAATCAAGAGCACTGGGAAGCATAGGTTGATAGATTTTCTGAACTATGATTTATACCATGATATTTTCTTTTGGTCAGACTATTACTTTTTCTTGATTTCCTTTTGTTGGAAATTGAATGAATCGCTAGTAATTTTCTGGCAGTTATTTTGTAGCTCTTAAAAAATTGACTACTTACAGGTTAGTCTGTAACAAGTAGGCAAATAAGCCACGAATCATATTTCCAACAAATGATATAAATTTTTCAATGACAGCAACAATTCAAAAGTAAATTAGGAAAATACACACATTCCCATTCGACTATCTGCACAAAAGGGTCTGTATAATACATGTAAAACTGGTTTTGGAATATTACTTGCGATGGAGGTATAGATCAATGGTGTTTGAGCTCCATGGGTCTCCTAAAGATAGCATGTAGCAACTTGTGCCTGGAGATCAAAACATACCACAGAGTACAGTTAGCCCAGCTAAATAGAAAACAAGTGTCTGCAACTGACAATAATATAAAAGTGCCTCGTAAATTTTCTGAGTTATCCAATTATTTATACATTAGGAGGTAGATGCATCCAAATTTCAATTCTATGTGTAGTATAGTTCCCTCTCTGTAACAGTTCACTCTCTCAAATTCTAACAAAAAAAACACAATACAATGGCATTTATTATATGAATTGCATATACAAATTAGTCAGCTTAGGATGATGAAAACATTCCTCTTAAAAATGGACAATGAAAGAGTAAAAAAGAATTTTCCATTTATAGAAAATATAAGTATTCAAAATCAAAAAAACACTCATTTAACTTGAAGATAATTTTAGGGATTGAGACGACATTTTACCAGAAAGTAGAATTCGGTTGAAGATCTAAAACGCAGTATGAGAGGGTAATACCTGGAAGAATAAAAATATCTACAATAACAGCCTCCAAAACACCATCCAAGGGCAGAAATTTCTTCTCATAAATCGAATCAATTGTCACTGTATTTTGAAGTCTTCCACGATTTTGCTTTTGCCTTCTATCACTCGTAATATTATTCATCAATTTACCTTTTGAACGTTTTGCCCTAGAATGCTCCTGCCAAGCCTGTGTGCAAGATGTAGATGATATGAAACAGTCAAAATTTCAGATGCACTATTTAGTGATATTTAACATGGTCATGTTGAAGATGATTAATTTCCATTCTAATTGAATTTGGAGAGTGCAGCTCAATACCAACAAATTGGGAATAGATTTTCTGATTTTCTCAACTGGTCTAATTAAGCAACCATGTCTAGTAATTTGGCCAGACAAATTGACCATAATGCTGGAAAATTTAATTTAATTCAATTTTAATATTAGCCAACAAGGACATGGTTCAGTGATGAGTTAGACAGATTAATAAGCCCAAACTCGGACTCAGACTCGGAATCGGTCAGGGTCAACTCAGACCAGTTTGAATTTACTGACTCAATTTACTAAAAAATACATAAAATATTAAACTTTCAATGGAAAAAATTATTTTAAAGATTCCAAACAATTAAAGACAATACATGCGAAGCCTGCCCATGTATATACCATGTAAGTACGAGTGTATCAAAATGGCCCCGAGTGCATTACATATGTGAAACAAAATACATAATCAACAAAGCTTTAAATGGCCTCCAGAATCCAAAATACAACGTGCTACAAGCCTACAAGGTACTAGCCTACTACATATCACTTATCAACATGTTAAATCATGAAACCTATTGTTATGCTACATTATGTGGGCATGCTATATATCCGACCTATTTTTGCTTTTTGAGCAAGATGAATTACAGAGTATTGAGGTCCATCTTTGCAGCTCTTGGGCCTCCCCTTTGATGTTATGAGATATGATGTGATGATCAGATATATGTCATTGTTTCTATTGATGATGTACTATAAGTTGTGAGTGCCATAGTTGATGTATTGATCACCTAATAAGTATAGTTAGTAGTATCACACTTTCAAGTTATCGAGGGTAGTAGATCCTTGATTTACTTATGTACCATTGAACCTAGATAATTCTATGCAATTTCCAAGGATTTTTACCCCCTTCTCTGGGTCCATATTATGGCCATCCATCCATCATCCATTCCACTCCATGCTTTGTTCTGCATCCTTTGGTCTAAGGCTGATGAAGTTGAACTCTTGACTTACCCTCTATGACTCCTTCACCATGAAGACCTCCCGGATGTCCCTTTGTGTCTTGGGTAATGTTTGTGTTGCAATGATCTTTCTAATGATATAAGAGGCTTGCCTGTAAATCCTTGTGACTAACTATCATCAAGGGGGGTGAGTTGCCATGGAGCAATGATCTTTCCTAGACTTGAAGCATGAAAGTCTTTTCCCCTTCAAAAAGGGCATGAAAATAAAGTTCCGAATCCAAGACTCCTTGTACTTGCAAAGCAAATTGAAGACCAAGTCAAAGAAAAGAAAGAAACAAGTAGAAAACTTACTAATAGGCCTTTAAACAAAATCAAATGCCAAGGCTTTCGGAAACAAAATAAGTGCAAGACATGAAGAGTCCAAGAAATCAAATGAAAACTAGTCCAAGAAGGAGCTAAAGCAAATTCAAAGTCAAAGGGGAAAGTTTGATTGTTGATGGTTAAGGGGGGATTATCTCATGAGTCATTACACAACACCCATTTGTGAGACACTTCCCTATCGTTTGCCTAAGTGGTCGAGATCATACAGATCCTTTCCTTCCTACACCTTGTGTCAACTAACTTACCTTTGACCAATAACTTCACTTGTCAAGCTTGGTTTATTCCACCTAATCCACCCCTTATAAGAAACTAGTCCTTGCAATTACTTAGATGTTTTTGTGGATTTGGTTAGTTTGTAAATCTTGCTTCGCATTAACTTGTTTGAAGATACTTGTAGTATAGGTATATTATCATGTATAACATGACTAACTATATGATGACTCACTGTGAGGGTCAATTGCATCTATTATGTGTTGGTCCATGTGGAAACCCTATGTTGTTGGTCAACCAAGGACATTTATGATATCAGTACATCTTGTTCGGTGCCACAAGGATTTCATCAAGTCTTCTTCAGAGTTTCAAGGCTTGCAATGTCAATGCAACAAGCTCTATAGGGGGTGTTGCCGCCTAAGACCGGCATGCGGGTGCTAAAGCCCAAAAGTAGGCACACTAACCCGATGGCAACTGCGAAAAGAGCAACCATTGTCACCACACTCCTCTCTTCCTCGCTTTGGGTTGGCTCTTCTCCAACTCAAGGGGGGATTCCCTAAGGTAGGATCACTAGGGCAGGTGCAATGACGGGCAAGGTGAACTGAAGAGGCTGCCTTAGAGAAACAATTGTAGTACAAAGGCAATTTTGAATGAGTGATGGGAAGGATGGAAGAACCATCCCTCAAGCAAAGACCAATGTCAGTGCATTAAAGGGAAGAATGGAGTCAAAATAGAACTCAAGAGGGCATTGTGTCATATGTGACTAAGGGGGAGAGATCGCATGATTGAGCAAACCCTGCTTAGTCGAGTGTATAGCTACTAGATTTGCTATCAAAAGATTAATATTACACAATCAACCTAGATTAAATGTAAGAAATGATACTCATACGAACATGCTCACACAGGGAAAAAACTAACAACTGTTAATAACTTTCACCTTCCAACATGGTGGTAGCACTCATCTATGGCCCCCTGCGCAAACATAGAAAGAAAAAGACTAACTTCTAACAACAATCATTGAAAATCCACAAGATCATGCCACACCTTTGAAAGAGTGCTCAGTTACACATCCATAGTAAGTTATAACCGCCTCCAATGAGTTTTTCTATTAAGTTCAGATGAGACAAATCCTCCCAACTTTTTCCCACTTTGTCTTTTTGTCAAATTGTTAATTTTTTAGCATTAATTTGTCATTTTGTCGCACCTTTAGAGAAAAAATGCCATATGGGATAATTTAATCACCCGAAGCATAGGAAAAGTGAGTCCCAGGATAAAGAAGATGCTCTAAGTGTGAAAACGAGCATCCCCACGCCAAAATTGGACTCCTGACCACACTTCTATTACAATTTGAAATTTTAGGGTAGAGGTAGCAACCTTAGTACAAACTTCAACAGCACACAACAACTCAGATCAGCCCTTAACAAGCAACGACACCTTAGATTAGACCTTAACAAGAAACGGCACCCTCACAATAGACTTCAACAAGCAGCGGCTGCCCCAGGAAAATTATCACAGCCTCAAAACAGACTCTATACACCAAGCAACAGCCTCAAGAAAAATTATCTCAGACTCTAACAGCATGTGGAAGCCACAGGAAATCACAATTTACACGTGTGGAAGAATGTGTTAAAACAATATAACTTCGAAGAATATTCTACTTCTACTTTACATTATTATTATTCCTCCTTCGAAAGATGTCACTAATGTAAAAGGTCATGTAATAATCATGAGGTAAACCCTTCATTGTAAGTCAAGTCAATAGTACCCAGAAAAGATTAATATAATTATTATTGTGAGTTTTCCTAGGTAGGTCGGCCCTGTTAGTTTGATAGGTCGGCCCAGTTAGGTTAAAATGTTAGTTGGGAGATTAGTATAAATAAGGAGGCGCCCTCCCTCATTTGTACACACTCACTCACTCGTGTATTGCGCAAGAGAGAGAAAGGTAGGGCAGAGAAGGAGGAGGACAAGTGTCTTTGGTGTTTTGGCTCTCATGTTGTGATTTGGTTTCTCTCTCTTATGAGACCTTGTTTCTTTGGTCATTGCATTCTGGTAATCTATATTGAGTAAGTTTTGTTGTGTTTTCCCCTTTTGGGTTTCCTATGGTAAATTGTTGTGTACCTTGTGTTTGTGTTTCTTTCAGTGATCCTCTTTATGTTGTTATTGTGAAAATTTATTAAATGCTTATGAAGTTAGGACTTAAGCTATAGTAGCATATAGAACTTAACATGGTATCAGAGCTAGCCTGAAAAGGGCAGATTTCACTGAGCAAACCTCTCTCCTTCTCTAGACAAGAAAATTAGGGTTTTCTACTAAAGGGGACTTTTTTAGTGCAAGTGACATCGAGAAGTGTGCCCCTCCTAGGTGCATCTTTTGGTACCTGGATCAAAGTTTTTCAATGGGCAGATCCTTCAAAAGTCAAGCCCTAGTTTGGCTTAGAACCAAAAAACCAAAAAACCAAGAATCCAAAACCAGAAACTGCAGTCCAGAATTTTGCAAGCCCAGTTTCAAGGATTAGAATTTGGATTCTTCAGAAACTGACTGTACCAGCATACTTGCCTCAGTCAAGTGCATCTTTTGGTAAGTATAGTTTTCATTTATGAGAAATTTCAATTTTTGTCATTTTCTATTCTTTAGGACAAGATGTCTCCAAGCACTAAGCTTGATGACAAGTTGGAAGGCATAGAAAAATTTCGTGCTTGGAAATACAAAATAGGACTCATTCTAGAAGAGAATGATCTTGCAAAGTTCATCAAGGAAGTTGTGTCGAAGCCTAAAGAAGATTAAGAAAAGGAAAAGTACAGGAAAGACATGATTAGAGCCAAGAGGATCGTAGCAGATTCTATCAAGGATCACTTGATTCCTCAAGTGTCCTCCAAGGATACACCTAAGGAGATGCTTGATGCCCTATCAAGAATGTATGAAGAAACATCAACCGAAAGATGAATTTGAGAGATCAACTCAAAAGTACAAAGATGAGCAAGGGTGAATCTATCCAAGAATATTTCACAAGGGTTTCTCAATTCAAAGAACAACTAGAAGCAATTGAAGACAAGATTGATGAAGATGAACTCGTAATGACCGCTCTCAATGGTCTTACTAGACCATGGGATTCTTACATCCATACAATTTGTGCAAGAAAGGAAAGCCTAAAATTTGATATCCTATGGGAAGAATGTGTTCAAAAGGAAGCTAGAGTAGCAAACCGAGAAGCACTACTTAGAGATGATGACCATGCTCTAGCTACTCATACTTGAAGAAGAAAAGGAAAACATCATTTCAAGAAGGAAACTCATAAGGAGTCTGATCCTCCTAAAAAATTTCAAAAGAACAAAAGGGGAGATTACAAGCAGAAGAACTTCTCCTCTTGTCAATGTTACCATTGTAATAAGATAGGACACATTGCCAAAAATTGTCCAACAAGACAAGAAGAATATAAGAGGAAGAATAACAAAAGACATCATGCTCATTTAGCCGAAGAAGAAGAAGAAGAACCTCCCAAGAAGTTAACCAAGGAAGAAATTGAAGAAGATGTTTTATAGATGGTGAAGTTCTTATGTGGCCTAGAGGAAAATCTCTAGAAGATGCATCTGTCATTGGGACAGAAGAAGGTGGCATGTATAAACTGAAAGGTCACTTAGAAGCAGCCTTGATCCATGATACCACAAGTCCAAGTGAACTATGTCATAGAAGGCTTGCTCACATAAACCACAAAGCCTTACCACATGTGAGCAAGGTAGTAACAAATCTAAAGATTGATCATGAAGGAGTATGAAAAAGATGTCGCTAAACCGAACCATTATGGAAGCAGTGAACACTGAAGACTATGATCCATGATCAAGATCCTCCTATGCACTTATGGGTTGAGGCAACAAGGACAGCAATATATGTCCAAAACAAAATATCCCGTAGTGCACTTGGGTTCAAAACCCCTGAAGAAATATTCACAGGCAAGAAACCAGAGGTAAGTCACCTCAGTATATTTGGTTGTCCAGTGTTTGTTTATATTCCAAAAGAGAAAAGAACCAAGCTAGATCCTTCCAGAAAGAAAGGAATATTTGTTGGATACTGTGAGATCTCCAAAGCCTTCAGAATCTATATATTGTTGGAGTTTATGCAACTTCGGAAGATTCTTCCCTTGTACCTCCTACGAGAGTTTGAACTTGTTGTAATTCATCATACAAACCCTAGAAAGAACAATGTAAAACTTGGGGTGAAAATCCAGCAATAAAAGAAATAAAAATAAAATTATAAAAATGTATTTTTATTGCTCCCCCAAGAGAAGTCGGCCCTAGTTAATTTTCTTAATGGAAAAACAGTATAAATAGGAGGCGCCCCTCCTCATTATAACATACAGACAAAAGTGAAAATCCGCATCACTGGGAGAGAGAAGTGCACACCTGCAGTAGAAGAAGACTGTTTTTGGGGTTTCTATCTCTAACAAATACTTCCATCCTTTCTCTCTCTTATTTGTACATTGATCTCAGAATAATTATCTCTATACGAAGGTTGCTGGGTTTTCTCCCATTTGGGTTTCCCAAGATAAAAATCCTTGTGTTATTGTTTTGTGCTTTGTCTTTCTTCTAGTGATCCTACTGGTAAATGCAATTAAGATATACTGCTATGATCTTATGAAAATCTAACATATACCAAGTTACCATCATATGGAAATTAGCATGGATGTAACCTTTGATGAAAATACAGCTCTCAAGAAATAGAGAAAATGCCAACTTGAAGAAACATATGAAGAAGATGTAGCTCCCAGAGTTGCAGAACCAATGAAAGAAGTTGTACCTTCTCCTGAAAATGAGATTCCGGAAGAACATGATATGTTGGAGCCCCAAGAACCTCCCCACATGAATATCTCCCACAAGAGAAATCCAGCTTGGGCTCGTGAGATTATTCAAGAAGCAGAAAGGTATGTTGCTCCAGAAGGCTCCTCATGACACAGCAAGAAACCAAAGCCATTATGTGACTTTGATGTGTGATCTTGTAGACAAAGAACCTACTTGTTTTGAAGCGGTTGTTCAAAAGAGAGAATGGGTAGAAGCCATGACGGAAGAATACCAATCCATAATTAAGAAACCAGAAGGTAAAAGTGTGGTATCTTCCAAATGGATCTACTAGATTAAACATTCAATCGATGGGCCCGTGGATTCTCTCAAAAGGAAGGAATCAATTATGAAGAGACATTTGCTCCTGTAACAAGGTACACTTCTATCAGAACCATCATGGCACTTGCAGCCAAGACAAAATGGAAGTTACACCAGATGGATGTGAAAAGAACCTTCCTAAATGGTGTCATTGAAGAATAAGTGTACATTGAACAGCCACAAGGTTTTGAAGTCGAAGACAGAAAGACACATGTCTGTAAGTTGAAGAAGGCTCTGTATGGATTGAAGCAAGCTCCAGAAGCTTGTTATGGAAAGAATCGATAGTTTTTTGGCGAGCTTAGGCTTTACCAAAAGTAAGGTTGATCCTAACCTTTACTTCAAGGTTATGGACGATGAACCTGTCATGTTATTGTTGTACGTGTATGATTTATTCCTGACAGGTAATGAAAAGCAAATATTAGAATGTAAGAAGAAGCTCGTTGTAGAATTTGAGATGAAGGACCTTGGCTTGATGCATTCTAGGTCTTGAAGTATGGCAGAGAGCAGAAGGAATCTTCCTTAACCAAGGGAAGTATGCAGTAGAAATCCTGAAAAAAAGTTTGATATGTAGGAATGTAAAGCCATGGCCACACCCATGGATACACACTTGAAGTTGTTGGTTGATGCTTCGTCGGGATAAGTGGATATGACACTATACAGATAGATTATTGGTTCATTGATGTGTCTGACAAATACCTAGCCAGATATATATGCTTTCTTGTGAACACCTTGAGTCAGTATCTGGTTGAGCCCAGACATGTTCACCTGATAGTTGCAAAGCATGTGATGAGATACCTGAAGGGTACGATAGACTATGGTCTCAATTATACTAGAGATCAGGACTTCAGACTGTATGGTTATACAGATTCAAATTGCGCAGGAAGTGTCTTAGATAGAAAGAGCACTTCAGGAGGATGTTTCAGTCTAGGGTCAGCCATTATCTCATGGCTAAGCAAGAAGCAGTCCAGTGTTGCTCTCAGCACTGCAAAAGCAGAATATAGTGCAGCTTGTTCCGCCAGTTGTGAAGCCATATGGCTTCGGAAGTTGTTATCAGATCTATTCCATCTGGAGATGGATGCCACCATGATTCTATGTGATAACCAAAGTTGCATGAAGATGACAGGGAACCTGTGTTCCATAATAAGACGAAGCACATAGAAATCCAGTTTGTCTACATTCGTGACATGGTGCACAAGGGAGCTATAAAGATCCAATATGTGAGCACAAATCAGCAGGTTGTAGATGTGTTGACTAAGCCTCTGTCTCGTGTGAAGTTTGAACACTTCCGAGACAAGCTAGGTGTTGTCTATAAGGACCTCCATCGAAAGGGGGAGTAGTATTGATGATACTATGTTATCCTGATTACAGCAGGTAGCTCAATCGAGATTGATCATCCTTAGATGTGGTCCTGTAATTCCGAAAGGAAGGATCGTTTTAAATGTTGATCTTGAGACTTGATCTCGTAATTTTGAAAGAAAGAGTTGTTTAGGATGTTGGTTGTTGGACTTGACCCCATAATTCCGAAAGAAAGGATCGTCTAGGATGTTGATTGGTGGACTTGATCCCATAATTCCAAAAGGAAGGATCGTCTAAAATGTTGGTTGGAGATCCCGCAATTCCAAAAGGAAGGATCACCCATGTTGGACTTGATCACGTATTTCCGAAAGGAAGGATCGTCTTGTGTACGTATGTGTTAGTTGTGATCAGTATTGGTGGCTCCGTAAAGACTTGATCTCGTAATCCCGAAAAGAAGGATCGTCTGAGTACCACACCTGTGTTGTCCATGATCCTGTAATTCCGAATGGAAAGGATCACTTGTGTTGTCCATGATCCCGTAATTCCAAAAGAAAAGGATCACTTGTGTTGTCCATGATCACGTAATTTTGAAAGGAAAGGATCACCTATGTAGTTCATGATCCCGCAATTCTAAAAGGAAAGGATCACACGTGTTGTCCATGATTCCATAATTCTGAAAGGAAGGATCATGTTGGTTATTGATACACCTGGCTCATTATGTTGCCATAGATGATGTTACTCCAGCCTTGAGTTGTTGATGATGATGTTGTTATACTTGTCACATGTTGTTGTTGTTGTTGTTATTCCAGCTTTATGCTGATGAGCCAGCGTTGTGTTTTCATTATCGTTGTTATTCCAAACTTATGTCGATGAGCCAGCCTCGTGCTGTCATTGTTATTGTTATTCCAACATTATGCTGATGAGCCAGCCTCGTGCTGTCGTTGTTGTTGTTATTCTAGCTTTATTTTGATGAGCCAGCCTCGTGTTGTCGTTGTTAGTAATGTATCAATTTTATACTGAAGATGTTGATACTTCAGCTCTCTACTGAAAATGATGATGATGATGATGTTCCAGCAGTTCTATGTTGATGCAGATGATGATGATACTCAAGCTCCATGCTGCAAGTGATGATCCAACTCCGTGCTGCAGATGATGATGCTCCAACTCCATGCTATATATGATGATGTTCCAGCAGATGATGATGATGCTCCAGCTCCATGTTGCAGGTGATGATCCAGTTCCATGCTGCAAATAATGATGAACCAATTCCATGTTGTAGATGATGATACTCCAATTTCATGTTGCAGATGATGATGCTCCAGTTCCATGCTGTAGATGATGATGCTCCAGCTCCGTGTTGTAGATGATGATGTTGTTCAAAACTTTCGATGATCTATAGATGAACCATACAATGTTCCAAAAGATAATGTTGATGATTTCTCCTCCTCCCACTTTCCAATGATGTTGTGTACAGCCACACCAGTTGTTGTTGTTGTCAGTAGAATACCCTCCTTGTTAAGGGGGGGTGTTGAAATAATGTAACTTCAAAGAATATTCTACTTGTAATTTACATTATTATTATTCCTCCTTCGTGAGATGCCACTAATGTAAAAGGTCATGTAAAAGTCATGAGGTAAACCCTCTATTGTAAGTTAGGTCAATAGTACACAAAAAAGATTAATATAATTATTATTGTGAGTTTTCCTACGTAGGTCAGCCTTGTGAGTTTGATAGGTCGACCCAGTTAGCTTAAAATGTCAGTTGGGAGATTAGTATAAATAGGGAGGCGCCCTCCCTCATTTGTACACACTCACTCACTCATGTATTGCGCAAGAGAGGGAAAGGAGGGACAGAGAAGGAGGAGGACATGTTGATTTTTCCTAAGCATCATCGAGAGCCATTCTCTTGGAGAATGGAGGCACCTGATCAGTTACCAAGAAGAGGAACCAATCCAGCACTGGGGGAACTCAGCCTAAAGCTGAATGACCATTCTTTGAATGGAGGCACCTGGTCAGTTACTAGGAAGAGGAACCAGTCCAGCACTGGGGGAACTCGACCTAGAGCTGAGCGGCCATTCTTTGAATGGAGGCACATGCTTAGTTACCAGGAAGAGGAACCAGTCCAACACTGGGGGAACTCAACCTAGAGCTAAGTGGCCATTCTTTGAATGGAGGCACCTGGTCAATTATCAGGAAGTGGAACTAGTCCAGCACTGGGGGACTCAACTTGGAGCTGAGTGGCCATTCTTTGAACAGAGACACCTGGTCAGCTACCAGGAAGATGACCCAGTCTAGGACTGGGGGACTCATCCTAGGGTTGAGGGCCATTCTCCAGGAGAATGGAGGCGCTTGGTCAGTGACCAAGTATTTGACATTGAGTCAATTGATGCAGCGTAGGGCTGAGGCACCTGGTCAGTTACCAGGACATCACTAAAAGCCCTAGATCGAGTCTGGGCATGTTAGTCACTCCTACCCTTGATCTATGGGCTTTGTGATCTTCTCCAAGGAATAGCTACCCTTGGTTAAGATACCTAGTACCCAATCTTGGTGGCACAAGGAGTTCGAGATAAAAGCATTAGTAATTCTCCCTATTTATGATGATGTACTTTGTGTGGGTATGAAGGACCCCTATGACCATAGGTCACTCGAAGAAGACTAAGAAGTCAAAGTGAAAATACAAAAAGGTCTTTAGTACCACTAAAGGTAAAAGTAAAAAATACATAAGGACAATTGGACCACTAAGAAGTTAAAGTGAAAATACAAAAGGGTCATTAGTACCTTAAAAGTAAAAGTCAAAAAGGGTAAAAAAATAAAACCCTATTATTTTATTCTTATCTATATGGTCCACTTCAAGTGAGTGAAAAGATATAAATAAAGTTCGCTTGCCATTCATTTTACACACTTCAACTTCATGATCAACTGCTCCATTGAAGACCTTCGCTACTCTTAGCTTGTGGGGGAATACATCTTGTCTCTTATGCCCTAGCATGGCAGCCTCCTAGCTAGGGCATCATCTCATCATCTCTCTCGAGTTAGGGTTCTTCTCCCTACTCCTCAAGATGAGCAGCAAAATAGGGCTAGGACATCATCCTAGTGCACATCCCCTTCACAAGCAGCTTTCTTCCAGTCTTGGGCAACACAAACAAACCTTGGTAAGGCACTTTCCCATTTCAGGCAAACCCTGCTAGTCATAGGCAACTATAGGCATATTTCGATCAACAAGAAGGGGTTTACGGATTCACAACAGCAGAGATCGGGCAGCCTGGATTTGACCATGGGTAGGCAGATTAGACCTCAGGCAGCCTGCTCCAGTTCACAGGCAGGCAAGAACAAACCTCGGCAGCCTGCTCCAGTTCACGGGCAAACAAAACAGACCATCGGGCAGCTGTACGGAAATCTGGGGAGCTATCTGTCAGTCTCAGGCAGCAACAAAAGAAATTCAAGCAATTGGGCTGCTGAGAAAAATACCTTTGGGCAGCTGAGAGAAAATATGGGCATAAAGCCCTAATCCAAAGTTTTCTGTAAAATGTGTCTTGTTGACAATTTTTGGTCAAATTGTGCTAGGGTTTGAAATTGTCCAAACCAACTAGGGTTTGACAAATCTTGAAGAACATTCATCTCAAAATTCTGAGATTCTTTTGCAAACTCGGTCATCTCATTTAAGGGATGAATTACTAATGCTTTGGGGTTTTTGTCCTTTAAAGGTTTCCCCGTGAAAAACATCTTGTGTTCTTTGTGTTGGTTCTTGATTATCTACTGCACTTGTCTTATTGTTTTCTATATTATAATCTGCAAAATTAAAGAATATATGCAAATGATAAAATTTAACAGGACAAGTGTCTTTGGTGTTTTGTCTCTTATGCTAGGGTTTGGTCTCTCTCTCTTATGAGACCTTGTTTCTTTGGTCATTGCATTCTAGTAATCTATATTGAGGATGTTTTGCTAGATTTTTCCCCTTCAGATTACCCAGGGTAAAGTGTTGTGTACCTTGTGATTGTGTTTCTTTTAGTGATCCTCTTGTTGAAATACTGAGAGGGGGATGAATCAGTATTTACATAATTATAAAAATTTTAATCAAGAGCAAGTTGCTAATCACCAATCATAGCATATCATCAATGTACATGAAAATAAAAAAATGCACAATACACAATATTTTGACGTGGAAACCCAAGTCCTGGGGGTAAAACCACAGAAGCCTTTTTTAAAATAAATTTGACCCAACAACCACTAGGGTAACAAATTTAATACAACTTTTCCAGCTACAACTAGAAGGGGCTACAACCCCTTAGGCTCCGTCAGCTACAACTGACAAACTACTACAATAGCTTAACTCACAAGATTGTGAGCCCTAGCACCACCCTACCACCCTGAAGAAAAAGAGGACTGAACCTATGGACATGTCAAAACCAATCACTGAACTTCTTGCTAATAACCTCTGCTCTCTGATCACTGCCAAATCATCATTGTATACTTATAAGTCATTTCACTGCCATACATTGTTCATGTACATCATTGTACACCTCATCAAGTAATTTTGCTCTGCTTTCACTGATCATAAGGTATGCATCATCATAGAGTATAAGCATGCATCATCATAGGGTATGCATCATCGTCATAAGGTATGCATCCTCATCAAATATACATCATCATCGTGTATTCATCAACAACATCAAGTATCAGGAGGAATCGGAAAACCACAGTATTCATGATTGTATGTCGACGTTTCGAATCCAAAACAGGATCCATCATTAGGCAAACTGTCCTGATGATGGATCATGTTTTGGATTCGAAACGTCGACATTCAATCATGAATACTGTGGTTTTTCCGATTCCTCCTAAAATTAACCACCACAGAAGTCTAGCTACAGAAACATCAAGTATACATCATCATAGTATGCATCATAAACATAAAGTGTACATCATCCTAGTATGCATCATGTATGCATCATCATCATAGAGTGTACGTCATAGTGCATAGGGGAGCATCATCACACCATAGCATGCATGTTCATCATAGTGTATATATCATAGAGCATAGGAGTACATCAAAGCTTGCATCATCATCATAGAATGTATATCACTGTACATACACTTATTACTGTTCACTCATACATTATCATTGCTGAGTATATCTTATTCAATGGTTGCATACATACATACCTTTATCAGTGCATGTCAAGGACTTACACTTGGGCTGTGTATGTCTTATGTAGAAGACCCCAGACTTGAAGATGTGTTGAAATAGACTTCAAATTTAGACTATTTTAACCCAAAGGAAATCATTGTTCCATCATCAAAACTCGGGTCTGTGCATGCTGTAAAACTCGGACTGTGAGTTGATAAAAGAGGCAGCAGTACATCTCCCAGCACCCAAATTCGTACTGTTTAGCCACCCAACAACTTGGAAATTCGGACTGTAAAAGGTTTGAGATAAAAACCAGCAGTGAACACCAACCAAACAGCTGTCAAGAACTTGAACTGTTCAAGCACAAACCTCGGACTGTATATTCTCTTAAAAAAATGGATTGTTTATGTTGACTTAATCCCCAAAAAAAATTCTCTGTGGAAAACTCGGGTGTAGGCTGCCTCAGTCAAGCGAAAAACCTCAGTCCAAAATACCAAAATGCATTTGTTTGTGATGATAGTTATGATAACCCTTTTGGTGTATAAATACACCTAACTAGGCGTTGAGGAGGAGGATAGGGCCGACTTCATGAAGGGTTTTAAAATCAATTTATTAATTTTAAAATTATTTTACCATACTGCGCCGACATCGAGGGAAGGTTAACTCTTTTTATTGATTTTAAAAAATGATTTAACACTTCAACTTAATGGTAAGGATTTAGGGTTTGACCGTTAGCCACCAATGCTACCACAATAGAAGGGAGTGCTCTACTAGCTACCAAGGGTAC